>QMIH01001634.1:82796-102723 GCA_003987875.1 Clarias batrachus | reverse complement strand
GAGAGAGAGAGAGGGAGAGTAGGTAAAACTTATAAAATGATATCAGTCAGTTTAGGTACCAATTCAGGTGGATCTTTAACTGAATGATTGATGCTTGTATAACTTCACATTACTCATTGCCATGTCTCGCTGTGTTGTAAAAGGAAATATTTGGATGAACCAATCTGGATTAAGCATTAAGCATTTTCCTTCAACCGAGCATGCTTATCTATGTAATGGTACACACTCTGATTTAAGATTTGTTAACATACAAATTAATTTGTTTTTAAGGTGAAAGATGCCTTCCCTTTGAATATGAAATCCAATTGTAAATACAGGACAAGAGTGGGGAAACGGAGAAAATTAGTGCCAGGTTGCATGATAGACTGCATAAAAACTGTAAAGGTAAGATTTTCATTGTGAAGTGTCTGTATAATGGCAATATAACTTATCAAAGGTTTGGTAAAATGTAATAATTTATATAATTTACATATTGTAATTCAGTTAACACACTTTTGATATTTTCTTGTATAATTTTGCACTGGCATTTTTGAGGCCAATCCAGCAGGTAATAGAAACCTAACTCATGAAAAGAAAATCAATAAATAATCGCTAACATTATGTTCAGTCCTTTGATGTTGTTAATCTGTTTAATCTTGTATACATTTTAAATAGATTTTTTTTATTTGATGCAATGAAACTAACGTATAATTAGTATAGTATCATTTACTAGTTTCCACCAAATTGTGAAAATTATAAATTACAAATCACATGTTAACCCAAGTTATACATGGAAACATGCCTTCCTCTAAGGATCATGACTGCTGCAAAGGATATTTTGGACGTGACTGTTTTAAATGCCCTGGAACTGTGGACAACTGGTGCTCAAACAACGGAAAATGCCAGGATGGCCTTTGGGGTAATGGGGAATGTCTTTGCAATGAAGGGTTTCATGGCACAGCGTGTGAAATGTGCGAGCCTGGAAGATATGGCAGAGACTGCAAATCAGGTAACATCCATGTTATATGGTCTCACTCCTGTTGCATTATAAATATGTATCACTTAGCATGCATGAAGATTAAGGGGATCATTTCACTTAATATCAGTTTGTGACATTATCCCTTCCCAGATACTCTTCCCCAAGAGACTCTTTTTCCATAAAGTACTGTATACTCTATGTGCTTAGTTCTTTGCAGGACACTCCTGTGTTACTCCTGTGACGTCCTGTGTTACTACACAGCTGCCCATATACATGTATCAGTGCCAATGCATTGACAAGAAATTACATCTAATAGGGTGGCAGATTTTCCAAATTGATTTATTGCATGTGATGACCCTATTGTCTGTTTTTGTCTGTGAGCTGACTACCATTATGAAAAATAAAATTGATCCCAAGGAAGCTTCAGTACATCTCTTAACTTTTAAACAGGTTCTAAAGTAACGTTCTCTGTTTAAAGTTTTTTGAAAATAGTTGTGAAATTGTAAAGCCCATTAAAAACTCAATAATATCCATATTTAAGCACCATTTAAATTAAGAAAAAATACATATTGCTCTCCTATTTAGAATGTCACTGTGATCACGGAAAATGTCTGGATGGCATAGAAGGTAATGGCCAGTGCCTCTGCTACAAAGGTTGGAAAGGAGCGAGCTGTTCTGTAGGTCAGTGCTGCAAGTACTATTACTATATTTAAATTGGTATACAATGTTCTTTATGTTGTTTGCAATGTTCTATGTTCAGCACTGCAAAATTTCCAATAAAATAACTTAATCTTATTTTTCAGAGATTGTTAATGATGAATGCGGAGGCATTTGTGATCAAAATGCCAAGTGAGTGAACAAGACAGCACACAGATCTCAAACATGTGCAGTTTTTCTTAAAATGTGGTTCCAATGAAAATTGCCTTTTTTGTAACTGTGTAACTTTTCTTTCAGCTGTTTTTCTCCGGGTTCAGGAGTAAAACCAACATGTGTCTGTGTTGCGGGTTACCATGGAAATGGCACCTTCTGTCAAGGTCTTGTTTAAAAGAAAATATATTTATATTTTACTAGTATAAGGAAAAATGTAAACATGATGCATAAATACAAACCACTTTAATAAAAACATACTGTATGTACCTTTGCTCAATCATGCAGTTATGAATAATATGGCAGCAGCATATTTCAGACATACAGTAGGTCAATAATCAGAATGGGAGAAAATGTCATCTCAATATTTGGAAAAGTATAAAAGTAAAAAGTAAAAAGTTTTTTTATTATTATTATTCATTTTTACCTATAGTTATTGTGGTAACGCCTTCATAATTGATAAGTATTTTCTAAGATACATTTCTGTTTATCACAGTCGTAAATAGTGTGGGGGGGGGGTTCCCCAATTTTGTCCAACAAATTTTGTCTTAGCCAATTCCCACCCATCAGCTACTAATCAAGAAGGATGAATGCTATGAGGTCTCAATTCAAACTGCTACTCATGCTTTGTCACGCAGTATGACACCCTCAGAGCAAAGTGCGATCTGTCTCTTTTTGCATGCATGAGCATGTTGTTTTGTTGCTGTGATTTATCACGGRAAAGAGAGCTCTTCATTATTACTCCTGGCCACAGATGGCTCTGACATTGTCAGGACTCACAATTCTCAAACAATAGGAACAAAGCTTTTCTGTTGCATCACTTGGGAACTAAAACGTGACTTAGTTTAGTCACAACAACATTCCTGTTTGCTCAAACCAGTCTAAGTATTTTCCTGTGATTTGTTTTGCACATAGTTTTGCATAAAATGTAAAGGCTGCTGTGTATGAAAATCCTGGGTGATGGCTAGTTTCTGAAATACTAATTAACTGGCTGATTATTTAATTGCAAGAATGTGCAGGTACAATATATGATACCCAAACAGAACCTAGGAAACAACAAAGCTAAGATCCTGTGGGACTTCCTGATCCAACCATATAAACTAGTAAAAGCAAATCAGCCAGGCAGCCAGACTAATAAATGTGGTGATAAATCTTATGTGACATTAATATCCAAATACAAAAAGTTACAAAAGTAGCTGGAACTGAAAAAGGAACTATTGTAAAGAAGATGTGGAAGGGATCCAAGATAGCTACATCCTTGATAGGAGCAGTCAAGGCTATACAGTCTTATGCAAAAGCTCAGGCTCCCCTTGATAAATAACAGGTTTTGGTKRTTTTTGTAATTGAAAAAAAAATTCTCTTTGGAAATGGAAAAAATGCATAATATTTTCAGCAAACATTGGTGCATAGTTACGTTTTATGTCATAAATTGAACAAAGATGAAAAATAAAAACATTATTGTGGCACTGTGCAATGGTTTGGGCACCATACATAATCAGTACTTAGTAACACCTCCTCTGGCAGATATCACAGTTAGCAAACGCTTTTTATAGCTAGCTAAAAGTCTTTTAATTCTTGTACTTGAGATTTTCTCCCATTCTTGCTTGTAAAAAGCTTCTAGTTCTGTAATATTATTTGGTCGTCTTGCATGCACAGCTCTTTTAAGATCTACCCACAAATTTTCAATGATGTTTAAATCAGGGGACTGTGATGGCCATTCCAAAACCTTCAGCTTGCCTCTCTTGAGGTATTCCATAGTGGATTTCGAGATATGTTTAGGATAATTGTCCTGTAGTAGAAACCATCCTCTTTTCAGCTTCAGCTTTTTTCTTCAGATGTTTTTTTAAGGTGCGATGTTTGCTTCCGGAATTTGCTGGTATTTAGTGTAATCCTTTCTTCCCTCCATCCAATGTTTTCTGTGCCATGGGTTGTAACACAACCCCAAAGCATGATATTTCCACCCCCATGCTTAATAATTCTTTTCATGAAATGCTGCTCCTTTTTCCTCCAAACATGCCTTTGCTGATTGTGGCCACAGAGTTCTATTTTAATTTTATCAGTTCACAGCACTTGTTTCCAAAACATGTCAGGCTTCAGTAGATGTTGTTTTGCTTACTTCTGACGTTGAATCTTTTGATGGCGATGCAGGTAAGGTTTTCTTCTGCTGACTCTTCCATGGAGGTCTTGTCTGTGCAAGCATTGCTGCACAGTGGAACGGTGTACCACCACTCCCGAGTCCTAAATCTTCCTACAGGTTTTTTGCAGTCAAATTGGGGTTTTGATTTGTCTTTCTGACCAGCATACGAGCAGTTCTCTCCAAGAGTTCCCTTTGAAAAGCTACACTCGATGCTGCGTGAAAACACTATGGGAACATCTCTTTGTTCAGCCGATTGTGAAGCATCTATGTGATAGATATCTTTCGTAGGGCGAGCTCATCCTCCCACCAAGACGTGTAGACTAACATCTTCGTTTGTGGGGAAAGCTTTTCAGGCAGCGAGTCAGGCAGGTGCTGCCCTAAACACCTTGGTGATTTTGCAGGCATATCAGGCTGACCTGCTGAGAGATCTGAGCACTGGCTAGTCTATCGACGATGCGAGCAACAGATTTATTTCTCCGTGCCACCAAGCAGAAGGCCCGTGCTATTGGCCGTTTTATGACTGCCATGGTCACCACGGGGAGACATCTATGTCTTAACCTCACAGGCATCAAGGATAGGGATCATGTTTTCCTCCTTGATGCCCCATCTCGCCTTCTGGCCTCTTTGGTTTCGGGAGGCGAAGCTCTATGAGCCTTGTGAGGTTTTTCCCCTGCCGTGCTCAGGAGTCGGGATTGTCGGCTACCTAGTCCTGACCAGGTCTGAGAGTCTCAGAGTGTGGCGAGCCGGGTACCCCCCTAAGCCCTATTCATCCCCTGACTGGGGAGGGACTCGCCGCCCTTCGCAATCTGCCTCAAAAAGACCGGACCTGAGGAGGTCTGAGGAGATCTCCGCCAAAAAGAAGTCATGAGGCTATATGCCCAGGACCAATGGGGTGCCCCCCCCCCAGGGAGGGGCGTGTAAAAATTCCAATAAGGGATAAAGACTCCTTCCTGGCACCCTCTGGAGGCCGTTGTCCAATCTCCGCCACCACTGGTGTTTCGTGGAGCGGCAGTCTGAAGCAAAATGTTAGGTGCTCGGTTCCTTCCTGCCATGTTTCAGGATGCCAAACACCTAACCCTGCTGAAAAAAACAGCATAGACCAGCATAGCTGGTGACCATTATACCAGCATATGTTGTGTTTTGGTGCTGGTATGCGTATGCTGGTGACCAGCATACATTTTGCTGGTATGCTGGTGCTGGTATGCTGATCACTTTACTGATGCTGGTTGCTGGAATTCTGGTGACCAGCATTATAGTGCTATGATACTATGCTGCTCCCCATCTAATGTAGGTATGTCATAAAAGCCAGAATACATGGAAGATTGTCATCCAATATGTAAAATATAAAACAGAATCAGTATAAAGTCAGCTTTATTGGCCAGCACAAACAATATTAACATTGTGTAATATGTAACGATATATACAATATGCACATTTGTAACAATATTATAATTTAACAATGAACAGCAAATAAGTTTTGATAAAAAAAACAAGAAGAAAAACAAAATATGAGACCAACCTCTCAGGGACACTTTCACACAGTTACTTTCACACCACAGTAGTGTAAATGAGTGAGCTTGGCCCTACTCTTTATTTAGGGGTCTGCAGGTTTATGGGCCCTGAAGTAGTTCTAACATGTCTGACACTTACAACATAAGTGTATTTTTCTTACTTATAACCATATAAATGTAACCTTACTTATAAACATATAAATGTCACCTCTTTCACCTAGTGCAAAGTAAATGTCCAGGATTGAGGGAAGAGGGACACAGATGATCTTATACCCAGAGCACACTTCTGGCATACTGTAAATATGGCCGTGCAAACAGACATTCAGGGTAAAACAATGGGAACTGGAACATTGCACTATGAAGAAAGGGTGTTAGGTTTGTAAAAGCCCACTTTTACACCCTATACACAGTCATACATCTTTGCGCCTCTCTCGATAAGCAGTTCTTGTTTAACTCAAGACACAAGTGAACATCGCATACCTAGCATTTCCATGTTGTTTATGGCTGCTTACCATAAACTGATTTGCATTTCATACTGACCCTGTGACCAGCAGTGATAACATTCCTGGCATCTGAGGTCAGTCCATGTGCTGGGTGTATGCAGTCACAGGTGAAGCCTTATCGTGTGGTCAATGGCTTAAAAAAATACAAGAGATCCATCCCGAATACTGACCCCAGTTGTGGTCGAGGTTCCCATGTGGTCCGTCTGTATCTTGCCTGCTTGTTTGCATTTGGTCTTTAAAAAACAGGTGGCTGATCATTTTCATGGTCACAACTGTTGATCAAAAATGAAAAAGAAACTTAAGCATGATGATAATAAAATTACTGTCAATAATCATGAATAACTATTGACCATGTATAAAGACAACACAAACGTTTGCAATGTTATAAAACGATTTATACTTTTTGCATTACGATTTACATTTACACCTCAATATCACAAACACCTGTAAGCTACATTTTAGGCAACATTAGCTAAAGTGTTTCTGCTAAATAACATTATAGATAGCAGTGTCATAACCTAACCAAAAACTGATCCAAATAGCTATCCAAAACAGGGTGAATATCTTATAAACATTTACACCACAGCTGATACTGACAACCATCTGTAATCTACATACTGTAAGGCATTAGCTTAGCCACCTGTGAGCTAACCTGTTTGTGCTAAGCTACATACAGTAAGGCAGTATGTTAGCATGATTTAGCAGTGTTATCTATATGCAAACCAAACCATATAAGTGACATTAAATGACAATGTTTCACATGAACTGGCAAAAGCTTGTGAGAAAATGAGGGAAAATAAATTTATATTAGTTTTATATTATCAGAATAAGGATTATATAAGATTTAAAAACTTATCCATGGTAACAGCTTGCTGTATTCTCCCCCTTCGTTCTCTGTTGGAGTCTTAGTGTTGTTCTGAGGTAAATCTAAACTCCTCCCACTGTCCAGAACATTCTGTAGAGCTTCAGAAACCTGAACAGTGCCTAACATCTTCCACACGCGCAGGAAAATTATCGGATCTACTGTGTGTGTGTGTGTGTGTGTTTGGGGGCATGCCCTTGTATGTAGATTACCATGACTGTTTCCCTGAGAACAGCGTGTGGGCGTGTCCTGTCTCAGGTCATTATCAGTGAACGAAGTGTGGCAGAAATATTGTATCTCTCCTTAGATTCATATGGATTACATAAACTGAGAACATTTATTTTTTATTAATCTTGCTACATTTAAAAGTATAGATCTTTCTATAGGTATATATGTATAGATATATAGATGTATGGATATGTGTGTGTTCATGTTCAAAAAGATTTTCGGGGAGACTGAGACTGCAGAAAGCGCACCCTGTTTATTTTCTTTATTTTACAAAAGCACAATGTTTTATTGATATGTGAGTGTTCTTTAACAAAAGACATAAATCGATGCATTACACATGTGTATGGTTAAAAATGATGGCGCGTTATTTTGACGGTTACCATAAAAAATGCAAGTGTGGTCCCACTGCCAAAACAGCTGACCCCATGGTGCTGGTGCTGGTATGCTGGTAACCCTGCTGGTATAATTGCTGGTCATGCTGGTAACCAGCTATGATGGTCTATGCTGTTTTTTTTTTTTTTTTTCAGTTTTAAGTGACTTCCATTGATTACTTTTTTTTTAAGTGCATTTCTATAAAAGGTTTGTGTTGTGTTTTAGACAACCCACAGATATTTAATAAATGTAAAATAATGTATTTACATTTTTTTTGGTAAATGGATTATTTTTGTATCTTGTATGTAAATTTATTTAACGATAACACTACACGGTCCATGTATTTACATCACACATTATTTTCAGTACTAGCTATTGAAAACAAGATAATTAGCTACTGTAAAATGGTAACCAATTTTAACTACCAAAACCTTGCTGGTGGCCCAGCATATAAATCATGCTGGCCTATGCTGGATTTTTCAGCAGGCATGCTGGTCTTTCATCAGTCATGCTGGTTCACCAGCTAAACCAGCACCTGACCAGCACTAACTAGCAAGACCAATGCTTGTGATAAGGTTTCATCAATGTAGACATGCTGGTCTTCCATCAGTTATGCTGGTTCACCAGCTAAACCATCATTAGGCCAGCACTAACCAGTGTTAACCAGCATAGACCAGCAGATAAATCATGCTGGTCTATGCTGGATTTTTCAGCAGGGAACACCCCCCCATCTAGCCTCAGTGTCAAAACTTGTGCCCCTTTCAGARGGCCTGGCAGCAGGGAACCTACTGGCAGGTATGTCTCCATAGGTCCAAAGCACTTAGAGAGAGTGTACAGGATTAATTTTGCACATTGGCGTGGTTCCATGAAACTGGAACAAGCACATCTGCTGGCTCGGCAATTACAGACTTTGTTGGAAAAAGGGGCCATAGAACATGTTCCCCTGCCAGACAGAGATCCAGGCTACTAAAGTCAGTATTTCCTGGTTTCCAGGAGAGATGGCGGGTTGCGTCCAATTTTACATCTTCGTGGGCTGAACATCAAAATGTTGACAGCCAAAATTATTGTTTCTCAAATCCAGATGACATCACCTGACCAAGGTTATATAAGCCAAAATTTGGCGTGTTTGATACATGCTACATGATACATGCTTCACAAATGGCTGAACAAAGTGATGTTCTCATAGCGTTTTCATGCAGCATCTCGTTCCCACTTTTTCAGGGAACAGGGTTACAGCAAAGTAACCCGAGACGTTTTCTTGGTCTTCCAGATCTCATCTTGACTTCCACAGTTCCCCTGAACTGCCATCTCTTAATTATATTTCTCACTGTGGCAACTGCAAGCTGACCTTGCTTTGCTATCTTCTTGAAGCCTTCTCCTGCATTGTGGCCATCAATAACKTTTCATAAAGTTACAATTCTGAAAACATAATATTTTCAGAGTCTTACACAGCTGCTTAGAGGAACCCATGGTTGTTGAGTGTCTGCAAGTGTGTGCACAAGGTTTGAAGAGTCAAAGTATTTGTAATGCTTTGAAATTGGAATTTACTAATGACAGCTGTTTTATCTAACGAGCTGATTAAAGTCTGAAACCTTGTAAAAAGAATCTGAGACTCTTGAAATATTAGAGTGCCCAAATTTTTGCACAGTGCCATAATAATGTTTTAATTTTTTGTTGTTGTTCAATTTATGGCATAAGAAGTAACTATGCATCAATGTTTGCTGAAAATATTGTGCATTKTTTCCATTTCCAAGAGAGACGGTTTTAACATCTTCTCAATTAAAACAAATCACCAAAATCTGTTATTTATCAAGGGGAGCCTAAACTTTTGCATAAGACTGCATATTATGAATTAATTTCTGGAAAAATCCTTGTTGAAAAAAGAATAATTTTGTTTAGCTATCTTGATCCAACTCCTGCCTCTGTACACATATTTATAGTTTAGGATTATATGGCTGTTGCTATGGATACCTCTCAGAAGACATTATCCTTGCTCAGTGGATTTAATTAAAACATTTAATTGTACTGTAGCTCTTAAAATGTTTCATTGTAATTAAATAGAATAATAAACGAAAAAAGAAAAAGCATTTTTGAAATAAGAGTTTTGAAGAACAATATCTCTGTCATAAGCAGTGCGTTTTGATGTGATATTCATTGCATTGCTGTTTTCAGGTAATTAATTTTAACAAGACAGCTAATGACCAAATAAAGTTTTATTTTTCTTAATAAAGCAATGCAATCTCGAAAGCATAAATACCAGCCTAAAACCATTAATTATACTCACTGTCTTGATTACATTCTTGATTACAATTTGGGGTGAGATTTGATTCATAACTGTGATTTAAAAAAAATTGGATGAGATCTACACTAAAAGTATGTTGATGTGACATATTGAGGCACATCTGCAATTCAATCTGGACGTATTTTACATGGGGTAAATATCAGAAAATTAATTATGAACTACTTTTGCAGAAACTGACTTATGTGGTACCAGTAATGGTGGATGCTCAGAACATGCAACATGTACAAAAATCTCACCTGGAGAAAGGAGCTGCACATGTAAAACAGGCTACACTGGGGATGGAACTGTTTGTCTAGGTAAGTTTTTAAATACAAAAGACCCCAAACATCCACGGTTGATGCTCTTATAATTGGTTTGATATATTTTCTCACTTTTTTTGTAATGGTGGCTTTATTTTGGACCAGTTCAATTTCTTACATTCATAGGCTTGTACTCCCTCAAACTAGCTTCCTTTGTCTAATTATGTGTCTTGACATTAAAATTATGTGGTGAGCTATTATCTCTATTTGCTGTTATTATGCCAAAGTTCAACATTTTGTTCTCACATCCTCTTTCACCATTTACAATTGCATTTTTTCTTTTAGTCTGTTAGCACGTATAAAGTTTGTGGTCCTACTCAACCAATGTGTTAATGTCAATATTTTGAGTGGCAAAGGTTTGGGGGGAAAAGCACATGAGTGTGGTGATGAAGTATTTAAATACCTTTGGCCATAGTATAGTGTAAATTAAAGTGGTACACAAAATAAAAGAARCCTATAATAACATATACCTAATACAATCTTCTGAATCACCACTATTTCATACATACAGTACTTTTAATTATAATGGTACTGCACCACATTAATACAATTATCTCTGCTTTCATATTTACCATAGTTTGTAACTACAGTTTATTTTGACCTAAGTTATATTTAATTCTCTGTGTTTTGTTTAACAGAGATGGATCCCTGTCTAGTTAATAACGGAGGATGTTCTGAAAATACAGATTGCATCAAAACTGGACCAAACACAGTAAACAGTATTACTTATCGTCATCATTATTATAATATTAATAGATAGAATAATATGATAATTACATAATAAGATAAAATGTCTATAGGTGGCTGAAAAAGCATTGGATAAATACATTAATAAATAATATTATGGTATTATTAAAAATACAATAATTATTCTAACAAAAGTTTAAAACTACATTACAGCTACTCCACACAATGCTTGAGACATGGCTGACCCGGGCACTAACAATGTTTTTTTTTAATAATTACTAGTCAGATATTGTAATAATACTGATAGGCAAAATTATTCAAGAGCTGATTTTTAGAAGTGAATAAGAAGTCTGCAGCAGCAAGCTAGTAAAAAGTGCCATGTGTCTCCATTACATACACACTTGGACAAAATTGTTGGTACCCTTCGGTCAATGAAAGAAAAACTCATAATGGTCACAGAAATAACTTTAATCTGACAAAAGTAATAATAAATAAAGATTCTATGAATGTTAACCAATGAAAGTCAGACATTGCTTTTCAACCATGCTTCAAGGGCTCCAGGKAGTCACTGTGTTGTTTGGTGACATGGTGTGTAACACACTCAACATGGACCAAAGAAAGCGAAGGAAAGAGTTGTCTCAGGAGATTCGAAAGAAAATTATAGACAAGCATGTTAAAGGTAAAGGCTATAAGACCATCTCCAAGCAGCTAGATGTTCCTGTGACTACAGTTGCACATATTATTCAGAAATGGGACTGTAGCCAACCTTCCTGGATGTGCAGGAGGAAAATTCATGACAAATCAAAGAGACGGATAATCCGAATGGTAACAAAAGAGCCCAGAAAGACTTCTAAAGAGATCCAAGGTGAACTTCATGCTCAAGGAACATCAGTGTCAGATCGCACCATCCGTCGTTGTTTGAGCCMAAGTGGACTACATGGGAGACGACCAAGGAGGACACCATTGTTGAAAACAAATCATAAAAAAGCCAGACTGGAGTATGCCAAACTACATATTGACAAGCCACAAAGCTTCTGGGAGAATGTCCTATGGACGGATGTGACAAAAATGGAACTTTTTGCCAAGACACATCTGCTCTATATTCACAGACGGAAAAATGAAGCATATCAAGAAAAGAACACTGTCCCTACTGTGAAACATGGAGGAGGCTCTGGTATGTTCTGGGGCTGCTTTGCTGCATCTGGCACAGGGTGTCTTGAATCTGTGCAGGGTACAATGAAATCTCAARACTATCAAGGGATTCTAGAGAGAAATGTGCTGGCCAGTGTCAGAAAGCTGGGTCTCAGTCGCAGGTCATGGGTCTTGCAACAGGACAATGATCCAAAACACACAGCTAAAAACACCCAAGAATGGCTATTCTAAAGTGGCCTTCTATGAGCCCTGACCTCAATCCTATTGAGCATCTTTGGAAGGAGCTGAAACATGCTGTCTGGAAAAGGCACCCTTCAAACTGGAAACAACTGGAGCAGCTTTCTCATGAGGAGTGGGCCAAAAATACCTGCAGAGAGGTGCAGAAGTCTCATTGACAGTTACAGGAATCGTTTGATTGCAGTGATTGCCTCAAAAGGTTGTGCAACAAACTATTAAGTTAGGGGTACCATCATTTTTGTCCAGGCCTGTTCCATGAGTTCATTTTTTAAATAATTAGGTTGAAGCATGGTTGAAAAGCAATGTCTGACTTTCATTGGTTAACATTCATAGAATTCTTATTTATTATTACTTTGTCAGATTAAAATTATTTCTGTGACCATTGTGAGTTTTTCTTTCATTGACCAAAGTGTACCAACAATTTTGTACACGTGTGTACACTTTTTATTTCATGTTACTGGATAGAGTTTGGTGTGCGCATGTTGATTGAATGTTACATTTAATTTTGACTTTTCCAGTAACATGTTAAAGTAACCTGTAAGCATAGCACCACTTATCAATCACTTATCACTTATCATAGCACAATTTATCAATTAAACAATTATTTAGAGCAGCGCACCAAATGAAGGGCATAATTCTTCAACTCTAAAACATAAAATAGCATAATGAAAGTATGGAAGCACAGATTATATTCATGGCCTGGTACAGTAGGTGACATTTTCTGCAATTATCACCATTAGGTTAGATTAAATTTGAATAAATTTAATCTCAAAATTACACTCAAGATTTATTAATTTTTGAAGGAGTCACACAGATAATCAAGTTACACACCTACAGTCTGAAATGTTATTTTTATTAGTCTTAATTAGAAATAAACAGGCTTCCATAAAGACAATATTAGCCTGTTAATCATAATAATTTGCTTATGTTAGACACTGTACCCATAGTGGAATTCATAGCTAGTCATTTGATTGTGCACCCCCCATATATATTGCATATTTGTGTCAAAATTCCAAAAACAAAATGCATTGTTTTGCATTAGTTTTGCAAAAATGCAAAAACAAAATGTGATATTTTGCTCTTTAGAAAGATGCAGTTATTTATAGATTTTGTCAGTAAATCATCTTACACATTTTTGTGGGTTTTATCTAGTTTTTACAGTATGTGTTTTACAAGTACACTGCCTGGTGAAAAAAAGCGCTATTGGATTTAAAGAAAGAAATTAAGAGTCATTGACTTGATTTTTACTGAGGGTAATATGTTTCAGTTCAGGCAGCATTTTTTAAATAATGCAGTGAGTAGCTTCCCAAGAACCAGGTTGAAAGATGTACACCAGTCAATTTATTGACCTGCATCAAGCAAACAAAACAACAAAGAAATGGCTAAAATGACTAGAATTGGGTTAAGAACTGTCAAACTCATTATTAAAAACCTGGAAGGATAGTGCTGAACTGTCAATTTCATGGAAGAAATGTGTTCAGAAAAAAAACCCATGAATGATTGTGACTGAAGATCACTTAAACTCTTGGTGAAGTTTTATTTTAAAAATTGACAACTGAAATCACAGCTATGTGTAATAATGAAAGCACAGGCATTTGCACATATACATTGTGCTGAGAATTTATAGGATTGGGACCAAACAAGGCTGTATGGCCCTAAGAAACCACTTGTAAGTCAGACTAATCTAAAAAACACAAAAGAGGTTCCAATCTGACTGGACTTTAAAGCAAAAAAAGCTCATGTGGACTGATGAGTCCAGATTGACCCTTGTCCGGGCTAATAAGGGTAGTGCATGAGGTAATGCTCCCATCATGCATAGTGCTCACTGTCTGGAGGCAGTGCAATGATCTGGGGTTGCTTCAATAGGTCAGGTCTAAGCTCAGCAAATTTATATACAAATAAAATAAAGTCAGCTGATGACCTGAATGTACTGAAGGACAAGGTTATCCCATGAATGCATTTTCACATGTTAATTGGCATAGTTACCTTAAGCACATTGAAAGTCTTTGGGATGTATTTGGGATTTATTATTTTACACTCCTGTCATTAATACAAGATTTGGGAAAAAATAATGCAACACTGGAAGTAAATAAATGTTCTGACATTACATAAATTTTTTGATACAATTACAAGATTGAACCTTGGAATAAGGAAACATTCGTGTATGTGATTTTTTTTTTTTTTTTGGCCAGGCAGTGTATTAATTTCTCAATAATTCAAGACTCTCTTTTATTGTTAATTAGTGAACAACGGTTTTGTTGAACTATAGTATATTCTTATATTGCAGGCTGCATGTGTTTGTAAACTAGGCTTTGCTACACGAAGAAATCTATGCATCCCGATAAATCTCTGCTTGAAGGTATGTGATACAAATATATTTCTGGCATAGAAAAATATTTTTAATAAGTCAAGACTGTAGTAAAATTCCTTTTAAATATTGTTTGCATTTGGTTATATATTCACTGTAAAACGTATAATTCGTCTTGGGATAATTTTTCAGAATTGTAACTTAATGTGACGGCATTGTGAAGTCCATAAATAATTGCTGCTTAAGCATTAGGACAAACATAATGTTTGGAGTGAAAAAGTATAAGACATTATGGCAAAATAATCACATAATTCAGAATGGTGGCGTTTAGTATGTCAAGCCAACACTTAAACCAGCAAACAACGACATTTTCCAGTGCAGACTGTGTCCTACAAACATGGCTCCACTAGGCACTTTCACATAGAAATCATGCTATAAGCATTTGGTAATTAATACTGACCCCACATCAAACCCTGATTCTGCTGTCTCAACTCTGCCTTGTATGCAAATCCTCTGTCTCTGTGACTGTGTCTCTTTGCCTGAACTGCTGTCATTGAGAATTAGTTAATGTGTGTTAAAAAAAGCATTTCTTATTAAGCATTTCATTCACACTTAACACACTGCAACTAAAGCATTAATGATAGAATTACAGTAGTAATTTGCCTGATGCTAAACCGGAACCCATGTTTTTCATCAGTTGTTGATGCATTTATTTTTCTACTTCCTCTGCAAATTATAAGCAAATATTAGACAGGAAAGGACTTGGCTAGCCAACAGTATTTAAAGGTACACTTTAGTAAATTTTTAATAAATTATTCCTTTTATGAAGAAGCCAAAACAGAAAAAGAGCAATATAATATATGCGGTCCAATGCAGTAAAGAGAGAACTCAACGTTGGGGAGACAAAGCAACCTATTCATAAAAAGATGTATCAACACAGAAGGAGCAACATCTCAGGGCCTGAATCAGCAGTATACCTTCAACATGAAGGACAAATGACACACGTTTGAGGACGAAAATGTAAAAATATTTCGGACAGAGACAATGCATGGTTCGAGAGAGAGGTGATAGAAGCTATTTACGTGAAGGTGGAAAATCCTTCTCTCAACAAAGGTGGAGGACTTTTTCATGCTGCCCCTTTATCCATCCCAAGGAAACACAAGACCTCTTCACAGGTCGAAAGCGACACTTAAAGACATAAGTAAACTTCCAGATAATCTTTCCTGGATGACTAAGAATTTTTACAGATATAATTATGCATTAATAATCTGGACGCATTTACACCCATCAATGATAATCCTATGTTGCCTAAAGAGGAGCACGTTGCTTTCTTTGTGTTTAATGTTCACTACAATTTTTCGCTCTTTAAGTAAGTATGTTTGTTATAGGTTTTCTATGTATGTGCATTTAAAAACGAAAAACTAAAGAAAGCACATATATTACATTATTATTAAAGCTGTTCATATGCTTGCCGCATGTAATAAAACCTTGCAAATTCTGCAATAGGAACAACAACAGAAATACCAAGAGAACCTATTATCCCTGCTACTTAACTAAAAAAATGAATGACTAGGTTTTTTTTATAATTGTCCAGGACAATGGAGGATGCAGCCCCAATGCTATGTGTCAATACAGTCTTCCAGGGGAGAGGAACTGTACCTGTCGATATGGCTATAAAGGAAATGGTATTGAGTGTATGGGTACTGTCAGTAGAGTGAGTATCCTTTGTTAGAAAAGACAAATATGAATGCCTGATAATAATGGTTATGAATAAGCAACAAATAATTTGAATTTCATTGAAGGTTGTTTTTGTCATGCACTTTAAAAATGACTATATTTATTGCTTGAGGCAGGAGCTTCTTCACAAATCGTCTGCTAATTGGTTTCGGAGAAATCTTGCCGTAAGTCCTATGTTCCTTGATTTGCCTAATATTTAAAAGAAATAATAATGATGCATCCAAGGTTTGAATTGCATCCAATCTTTGGTTTGATACAGGGATCAGGAGTCAGAGATTTGTACAGTAATGGGCCATTCACTGTGTTTGTCCCTCACGCAGATCACATTGGAAACTTCTCGGTATGTATTTTTCTTACTTTATAATTCATTCATTCATTCATTCATTCATTCATTCATTCATTCATTCCTTAATAAATTCCAAGAAATTGGTTCCTGCATGAGTTGGATATTTGGAATGCACAACTGAAAATCTTCTTGGTGTGATTATTATGCAGAAAGGAAGTCTTTATCAATCATATCATTATTCAACATCAACATCGAATCAAAATCGTTTAATATCCATTGTCATTGTATTATCAGTTCTTCTTCTCTTTCTTCTTCTTCTTCCTCTTATTATTTTATTATGGTTATGGTTTTATAAGTAAACTGAAAACATTGACTTAAAAATTGCTGGCAAGGCCAAGGGTGAGTCAAAAATGATCCACTATTATTTATATGATCTATTATTATATTAAAACTGTTTTAATCTGTTGGCAGCATTGTCTTATCATCGATTTCCATTCAAGGCTACTGTCTCCCCAGTCACTGCTGTGCAAGTGTGAACATGCTACATAAGTTGATTTAATTTGTAACTGTGATGCGCACAAAATGATTTTTTTTTTTTTCTGACTCATGCCGTTATTTATCCAAACGTTTGCACAGTAAAAAGTAATTGTTTGGCTATCTGCAAACAAAATTTGAGGCGATACTCAGAAAGGTGAAAGTTTCGTAAAAAGAATCATTACTGGTGGCGAGACTTGGATTCATCACTACATGCCTGAATGTAAACAGTAGAGTATGGAACAGAAACATCCTCAATCGCGACCAAGAAAAGTTCAAAAGTCAACCAAAAGCTGGAAAACTGCTGCCTACAGTTTCTGGGGTTCTTGAGGGCCAGTATTGGAACAATATGAGAAAAAAGGTTCAACAATCAACAGTACTCTTTACAGTGAGATGCTTATTGAAGAGCTGAAGCCCAACGTAAGGCTGTTGTAATCTTGCATGACAATGCACGTCTGCGCACTTCTGTCCACACTGTCAACACGCTACAAAATCTTTGTTTTGAGGTATTAAAATATCCTCCCTATTGTCCTGATTTTGCTCCATTGAACTTTCAACTGTTTGGTCCCCAGAAAGCAGCCCCACAAGGATGAAGAGAAACCCCATTCTGCGTTGTTGCCTAGGACAGACTTTGTAGATGCAGTATAACTACCTTCATATTGCTGTTTCTGCATCTTGTAGCTGTGCTCAGGCTTGCAATGATGAAAAATTGCAATGATGAAGCTCAGGCTTGCAATGATGAAGCTTTGACATGAAACATGTCTTTCACAACCTCATCTTAGTACCGGAGTTTGGCTGTTCCTCATCCAGTTTTATGTCCTTTCCACAGCTGTTTCTGTTTCATTTAATAACTGTATTTCAACCTACAGTATATATCAAAATGATGATCATTAGCACCAGCTTGGTATAATTGATTAATCGTACAATTGACACTACACTACAAGCCATACGGTATTAACTTGATTTAGATTTTTCTTCTGCTTTCTTACATTGCCTTTTGTAAATGTATTAAAAACAATTAAAATATATATTGAAGGTTTATTGCATTACAGTAACCAATAAAATTATTAAAATATATACTGTAAAATTAGACCTAATACAAATTTTATTAGATTAGATTCAGTCCATATAGAATGCTCACTGATTTCTTTGCCTGAATATAGTCTCATTTTGGTTTTACACAGACCATGAGTTGTCCAGGGGACATAAATTCGGCATTTTTAAGAGCTCTTTTCTAATATTCTTTTCCTCTACAATTTTTTTTCTTCCTGCATCAAATTACAAACAGAAAACAAGTAAAATTTTACTACATTTCATTTTAATATCTTTGTCCTAGATTATACAGTATCTTGGTGTATCTGAATGATTTTGGTGACATTTTGTACTTTTTTTCTGCCCAACAGATTAGCCTATGGGATCTTAAAAAACGCAGCCCAGATTTGATGCGATACCACATTGTAAGCTGTGGAGAACTCTCTGAATCAGAACTTAGGTCTATTACACGTGTGGTCGCTGCTTCTGGGCATGTGTTGAATTTCAGCACACGAGATGTAAGCCTTTAACAGCTGAAACCAATTATTGACATTTTTCTAACACGAATATCAACATAACCAAGTATTACTGATATGAATTAGATAACTAGTTAAGTTAAAATTCAAGTTAATATATATATTATCCAGATATATATAGTTATATATTTATAATCTTATTTTCACAGGGTGCCATCTACATTAATGGTGATGCAAAAATTATCAAAAGTGACTACGAATGCTTTAATGGAGTCATACATTTCATAGATAAAGTCCTCATCCCGTATGAAGTAAAGAACGAAACGGAAGCGCTTAAAGATAATGTATGTACTTTTGTCTTATTTTTTTGTCTTATATAAATTACAAGTGAGACAGGCTTCAACCCAACCATCTAGCTATTCACAGGCCTTAAAGTTAGTCAATCACTGTTATAAGTGATTGTTATAGTGAGTACTCCTCACTGTATTAATAAAGTCAGTATTTGTGTTAATATTTGTATTTCAGCTAAATATTACTAATGCAGCAGAAGCATATGGATATACCATGTTCGGCAAATTGCTACAAGTATGTGGATTATTTTTATGTATTCCTGAACATGTAATAATGCATAAACTATTGCAAAGATTCAATAATAAATACTTTAATAGATCCAGTCCACTCTGAAAGTATCGGAATGACATGGCCAACTATTTTGTTTTTGTTATATGTTTTAAAAACCTTTGTCAATAATTTGAAAATATATAATATTTTCAGTTTAAGTTTAGTGATATTAAAAATAAAATCAGTAATGTAAATATCAAATGATCTAGATGCATGTAGCAAAAACACTGCAGTTGCTGTTGCAATTCTACTTTCAAAGGGGACTTTATGCCCAAGAAACCTTTAAAAATGCTTTATATTAAAATACAAAAATATTAAATTGGGAATGTAGAAAAAGAAAATTGAAAGATGAAAGCTATTCGCTTAGAAAGATCATTAAAAAGAATTTTTAATTATATTTAAAATCACATTTGTAAGTTCTAATTTGTTTTTAAGAAATGACATCCCTACATACATTAACGTGTAATGAATACTGAAGTTATATTCACTTCCCAAACTGATCTGAACTTTTGTTTGGTGTCAGAAAGCCAACTTGATGGATATGGTGGAGCATACCGCATTTCAACCTTTCACTATGTTCTGGCCTACTGATAAAGCATTCAATAGTCTGCCCCAGGAGCAGAAGAACTGGCTATACAGTGAAGATCATTCTGACAAGCTGCAGGCCTTCATAAAGTATCACATAATTCGTGACCAGCGAGTAAGTGATTCTTTTATGTTTCCTCTTCTGTTTCTGATTATGTCGAACTATTGGGCATTGATTAGAGCTTTGAAGGTATAAATAGGTATTTTCCAAATATTTGATATATATATATATA
>QMIH01001634.1:47041-73866 GCA_003987875.1 Clarias batrachus | reverse complement strand
AATGAAGCAGAACACACAAGAAACAAAGTTAGAGACACAATTTCCTACTTCCTGTTTATCTTGAGTGACAGGTGTCTCGTCCAATCAGCGGTAAGAATTTAATTCGCAAACTATACCTACCTTTTCCGGTTCGTATCTGACTGGCCGAGAAGTGCAATACAAATTAACAAAACCCAAAACAAAATAACAAATCCGAAAACAAAATAACAAATTCAAAACCAAATTAACAATTAGTTTCGGGTTTTGTTATTTTGTTTTCGGATTTGTTAATTTGGTTTTGAATTTGTTATTTTGCTTTTGGTTTTGTTAATTTGGTATTGAATTTGCTATTTAGTTTTCGGATTTGTTAATTTGGTTTTGAATTTGTTATTTTGTTTTGGGTTTTGTTAATTTGGTTTTGAATTTGTCATTTTGTCTTTGAATGTTATTTTGTTTTCGGTTTTGTTAAGTTGTTTTGCACTTCACGGCCACCGTAGAAAACCCTTATGACCTTATTTTACTAACCATTTTCTTAATATAACATTATAGGTGTGATACCTGTATGTTCTCCTGAATGCCACTCTAAAGCTGTGTGCATGCCTGAGAATCAGTGCCAGTGTGAACCCCCATATGAAGGAAATGGATATAACTGCACAGGTATTTTTATTCAATTTGTTGGAAGTCTAAGGTAGATCTAAAGCAATCAGAAATTAAAAACATATTTTAAAACTAAATACAATTCCTAGAGAAACTTTGCAGTGGAGACTGACAGATGGTGCACCACCTTTCCTGAGCAAACCGATATAAGTAAATGGATTATATTGATTCCACATGGTTCTCAAGATATAAATAAGCATTTCAACTACAGATGCGAGTCCAGTGAGTGTGTGTGAATGGTGGGGCCTCTCTGTACGCTCAATCATACACAGAGAATGTAACATGATCTCTTGTATTGACTTAACATGTGTAAATGAGGGTAATTAAGGGTCAATCTTTCTTTTTTTAATTTACAGTGTAACCTTTCAGATTAAAATAATTGACCTAATTTCAGATAAGTAAGTTAACTCAATTATTTTAATCTGAAAAGTTACAGATTATAGATTAATGATTACATAATTATATATAGCTGTTGTCATCGCAGACTATTTAAATAAAAAAAACTTTGTGCATCAGATTTTTAGCACATGCCTATTTGTAAGGCACATGCTAAGCTTTTATTAAATGATCTGTCTATTATCCTAGGTTAAAAATGCTAATAATTTTTTCTTTGTCCAGCTCCAGATTTGTGTAGCGAATATAATGGAGGCTGCCATGATCAGGCTGATTGCACACAATCTGAGATCAATGTAGTATGCACTTGTAAACCTGGCTACACTGGTGATGGTAATGCCTGCTCTCCAATCAACCTCTGTGTTGAGGAAGAAAATGGCGGCTGCAGTGACTTTGCAAACTGCATTTTCATTGGACCTGTGAGTTAATAATTTTGTTTTTAGTGACTATTTTTATTTATAGTCAGAACTTGGCCACATACTGTATATTGACACATTTACTTTTCCAGAATGAGCGGCGATGTGAATGTCTTCAAGGGTATGTGGGCAATGGAGTCCAGTGTTTTGAGAAGGTGGTGCCACCTGTYGATCGCTGTCTGGAGAACAATGGTGACTGTAATGCTAATGCAATCTGCAAAGACTTGCATTTTCACAGTAAGCATTTCATTCAACAATTTAACATATGGTATAAAATAGTTATTTGGGATGATTTTTTTTTGTTGTTGTTTTAGGCACTTTTATTAATTAGAGGAGGTTAAACTACAATGAGAAAATATAGAAATAATCGCATACACTCATGAACTGCAATCAATCCTAATTGCACAAATTTTGAAAAACAAAAAATTATTTATGTTTTGATTTGTAATGGACCAAAAATAGAATGATTTAGTGGCTTTTAATCACTTTTGGTTGGTAAATAAGAATTAAGAAGAAATAGGATTTATTAATAAGGAAGATAGTGTATACTTTACATTTATGGCAAACATCATTGTGCAACACATTATGACCAAATTGGTTATCTTGGTTTGCTAAGTCATAAATCAGAAAAGCTTTGTTTGTCTTGAGGGCCTTGCTCAAGAACTCAACAGCGGCAACTTGGTGGCGCTGCCCATTAGAAACCCAGTTACCTATAGCCTTAACTGTTTGAGTCACCCCTGCCCCAATATATGCATATATAATTTTCATTTGTCTCTACATTCAGTCAAACGACATCCGGAGTAAAGCTCCAATCCAGCATAACTACAACAAAGGATGCTGCCACATGGTCCACACATTATTGGTGTAATCTACAATATCTCTACAGTAGATAGATGTGTATCAAGTAGCATGATGTTTATCAATAGGAATACCGGGCAAAAAGAATAGACTGACTCTGTTTAGGGATTTTTCCATGCAACCAGCTGGTAGTGAGTATATATTGATGAACTGTTATCTAATGGGCAGCAGGGTGGCTTAGTGGATAGCACTATTGCCTTGAACCTCCTTGTTCTCCCCATGTTTGGTGGGTTTCCTCCTGGTATCCGGTTTCCTCCCACAGTCCAAAGACATGGTGATTATGCCAATTGGAGTTCCCAAATTGACTGTGGGGTGTAAATGAGTGTATGTAAGTGTGTGTGACCTGTGATGGATTGGCATCATGCCCAGGATGTACCCTGCATTGTACCCTAAGTCACCTGGGATAGGCTCCAGGCCCACCAGTGAACCTGTCTACAGAATAAAGCAGCACAGCATAGACGATGAGTAACAGTGAGGAGCAACCCATCTAGATTCCCATATAAAAAATTATATATATACGGACATAAATAATATATATATATGAACATATACACACGTGGACACAATTGTTGGTACCCCTCGGTCAATGAAAGAAAAACTCACAATGGTCACATAAATAACTTTAATCTGACAAAAGTAATAATTWWWAAAAATTCTATGAATGTTAACCAATGAAAGTCAGACATTGCTATTCAACCATGCTTCAACAGAATTATTTTAAAAAATAAACTTGTGGAACAGGCCTGGACAAAAATGATGGTACCCCTAGAAAATACTGAAAATAATGTGACCAAAGGTGTTAATTCAAGGTGTGTCCACTAATTAGCATCACAGGTGACTACAATCTTGTAATCAGTCAGTGGGCCTATATATAGGGCTCCAGGTAGTCACTGTGTTGTTTGGTGACATGGTATCGACCACACTCAACATGGACCAGAGGAAGCGAAGGAAAGAGTTGTCTCAGGAGATTCAAAAGAAAATTATAGACAAGCATGTTAAAGGTAAAGGCTATAAGACCATTTCCAAGCAGCTAGATGTTCCTGTGACTACAGTTGCACATATTTCAGAAATTTAAGATCCATGGGACTGTAGCCAACCTCCCTGGACGTGGCCGCAGAAGGAAAATTCATGACAAATCAGAGAGACAGATAATCCGAATGGTAACAAAAGAACCCAGAAAGACTTCTAAAGAGATCCAAGGTGAACTTCATGCTCAAGGNATGCTAGTTTTGTATCCTCGCTACAGTGGCGGTTGGCTGCGCATTTAGCGGGAGAAATTCAACTGTATACTATGAGAATAATCCGAATGGTAACAAAAGAGCCCAGAAAGACTTCTAAAGAGATCCAAGGTGAACTTCATGCTCAAGGAACATCAGTGTCAGATCGCACCATCCGTCGTTGTTTGAGCCAAAGTGGACTACATGGGAGACGACCAAGGAGGACACCATTGTTGAAAACAAATCATAAAATAGCCAGACTGGAATATGCCAAACTACATGTTGACAAGCCACAAAGCTTCTGGGAGAATGTCCTATGGACAGATGAGACAAAAATGGAACTTTTTGCCAAGACACATCAGCTCTATATTCACAGACGGAAAAATGAAGCATATCAAGAAAAGAGCACTGTCCCTACTGTGAAACATGGAGGAGGCTCTGTTATGTTCTGGGGTTGCTTTGCTGCATCTGGCACAGGGTGTCTTGAATCTGTGCAGGGTACAATGAAATCTCAAGACTATCAAGGGATTCTAGAGAGAAATGTGCTGGTCGTCTGTATACTTGCGTCCTGTTTCGCTCGCATCTTGTGGTTCGCCTCCGGTGAAGGGAATCACGGCGTTGCTGATTGGTTGGTGCTCTGTGGTTGAAATGATGTCTTTCAGGAAAGCCCTTCGGTGAGGCTTGGTTGCCTGGTTACCGATGTCACATGGGGCCAAGCCGATTACACTTTTAATTACCTTTTATAAAGTAATTTTTCATGACCTCTTGTTCATGAGACCAATTTTCTGTGTACATCACTGTTCTTTGAATAAAATAAGCTCTCGATTGATACCACACATCCCCTATCTTACACACTCATTTGTAACTTTGTTTAATAAAAAGGGTTTGTAAATTCTGATAATACCTTTAAAGTTATGTGGAATAGTCAAACATAACACACTGATATTAAACATACTTATATATGTATTCAGCATTTTGCCCTACTGGCACACTTTTTGTTTAAAATAGTGTCTCTGCCGTATGCCTCTTTGTTTGTTGAAAGGCAGAAACACGGGACATCCTGTGTCCTTGGGTCAATGAGATGGTCAAAGTGTGACTTGGTGGTTCCCCCCCAACTCTGGGAGAAGCTGTAAAACTGTCCGCTTTGTTTACAGGATCGCCAATCTACGCCATGGTTTGGGGTCTAGTTTGAGGCATCTGGCTTTAGTGTGGCTTCAGGCACAGTAAACTTCCTGTACCATGCCTGGTTAAGTTCCCTGCTTTTACAACCTTTCCTTCATGTTCACGAATGATAAAGTTATTGGGATGGTGCCATGATGTCTGGG
This sequence comes from Clarias batrachus, assembly GCA_003987875.1. NCBI lineage: Eukaryota > Metazoa > Chordata > Actinopteri > Siluriformes > Clariidae > Clarias > Clarias batrachus. Next base: position 69,021 of record QMIH01001634.1, on the reverse strand, counting down.
GAAGAGGTTCTGGAATGTGATCGATTGTTTGCTCTTTTTGGGGTCCGCTCATCCCTACAATATATTGTATATTATAAAGCTTCATATAGTGTATATTACATTTATAGTCATATATGTTAAAAACATATATTACCAGTTTCGATAAATGGTGGGCAATGCAAGTACAGTATGCCTGCTAAATTTCATCCAGGCACGTAACCATTCCCTTGCCTCCAGGGATTCACTATATGAGGAACTTCCTGAATGTTATCAAAATCAGCCTGGCCTTGTGGTGTTTAGAAATCTTTTTTTTTTTTTACTTTAGTTTCCTCAGAGCTCATTGGTGCGCTTTTGTTTTCAGTGAATAAATTAATGGTTTCATACATGGCCTGTATGTCGTACCATTTTAAGTGAAGGCATTATCTTATTATTTGTGTCAATTTAAATCTTCGAAAACGATACAAATTCAAAAGGAAACTTGTATTCATACATTGTTTAAATTTCATTGCACATCTGTAATCTAAACAAGTTTTAATTTCGTGGAAATGTTTTATCTAGCCAAAACAGCAGGGGTCTTTCACCTGAGATCACAAGGTGGGAAGTATAAGATGAACTACACCACAGCAGAGGAAGCCTGCAAAGCTGAGGGAGCCACTCTTGCTACTCTGTCTCAGCTCTCTAATGCCCAACAGGTAAACCAAACGAATCAAATTACCAGAAATATTTCTTTATGCACTTTGTTTAGTGTTAATCTGAACACATTGATTGCTATCCATACTCAAAGTGCATTTAAAAAATATGCTTGTATATTTACAATATACGGTATTTACATACTTAGAAACGTATTCACACAATTATACATGCATATAAGAATAAGAATTAGCATTTAATAAGCCTGCATACATACATATGGTTGCAATGAGACGTTTACCTACAGCCGTGGCCAAAAGTTTTGTTTTTAGCTCTTTTTGTCAAATATTACTATGGTATATTGACATATAATTACAAGTCTCAAAAATCAAGACTCATCAGACCAGGCAACATTTTTCCAGTTTTCAACTGTCCAATTTTGGTGAGCTTGTGCAAATTGTAGCCTCTTTTTCCTATTTGTAGTGGAGATGAGTGGTACCCGGTGAGGTCTTCTGCTGTTGTAGCCCATCCGCCTTAAGGTTGTGTGTGTTGTGGCTTCACAAATGCTTCGCAGCATACCTCGGTTGTAACGAGTGGTTATTTCAATCAAAGTTGCTCTTCTATCAACATGAATCAGTCGGCCCATTCTCCTCTGACCTCAAGCCCACAGGATCGCTGCATACTGGATGTTTTTCCCTTTTCACACCATTCTTTGTAAACCCTAGAAATGGTTGTGCATGAAAATCCCAGTAACTGAGCAGATTGTGAAATACTCAGACCGGCCCGTCTGGCACCAACAACCATGTCACGCTTAAAATTGCTTAAATCATCTTTCTTTCCTTTTTCTGACATTGAGTTTGGAGTTCAGAGGATGACTTGACCAGGACCACAACCCTAAATACATTGAAGCAACTGCCATGTGATTGATTGATTGGATAATTGCATTAATGAGAAATTGAACAGGTGTTCCTAATAATACTTTAGGTGAGTGTAGCTTGCATAACCAAGAAACAAAAGATCGGTCCAGTTAAAAATAGGACAAGCAGTGATTGGCAAGAAAGGATAATATAGTGAAGCTTAACATGGGCTTGTGTAATACATTACCCATAACTGTTTTAAACTATGTTTCTGTCTTCCTATTATTCTCATAGTCCTGGACAGCAAGGCCATATAATTAGCCTATGTCTCTGTATTCACCCAGTTCCCGAGGCCTTCTAGATAAGTAGAGCCAATTCTCATAAAAATAAATAAATAAATAAAAAATTAAACCCTCCTTACACCTGCAGCCATGGCAACACGATCCTGTCAGGCTGAATAGAAACTTGTAAATCTTCTTACATAAAACCTTTAAAAAATTTATAATAAATCAGTCAGTTTACATTTATATCTTGTATCTCCTGTCATGTAAAAATTCTGCCATAAACATTTCATGTTTCATTAATAATTTTTAGATTATAAACCACATTACGCCAAGTAATCGAAAATCACTTAAGCAAATTTTTATACCATCAATGATTAGAGTCAAGTTAGTTATCAGTATTTAGGAACATGGTATAATTATTTGTTTCCTTTTATATATGTATTTATTTTTACTAATTGATTGAATAAACCATAACCATAAATGCATTTGTTAACCTGCCAGTTCATACAGGGGTTAACTTATTTTGTTACTTATCTGTGCAGATCATTGTTTGATATCAACAAATGTATATTACTAAATTATATTAGTAGGGGAACCTTAACATTAAATAGTACATTAAAAAGAAAATACCATAAAAATCCATGGTAGACATAAAAATATAAAATAATATAACAAAGACCCACAAAAAATACACATTAACAAACAATTAGAGTCACGAAATGCAAAGGCATAAAATAGGCTTTAAAAATCATGATTGTACAGTATTACAATTTTTGGTAAATTGTATACACACACACCAAAAGAAGCAGTCAATAAATCAATGAGACCCATAAGAGTATTCTCATTATCATTTCTACTTAAGCACATGGATTCATATATTTTATTTGAAAACTTTATAAAATGAATGGCAAAATCAGATTCTTTACTTTTAATTGACATGCTACCATTTTCATCTTGTTTTCTAACTAGTTGGGTATGCACTTGTGTGTTGCTGGATGGATTGATGGGGGGAAAGTGGGTTATCCAATCGTCTATCCATCTGTTAAATGTGGTGGCAATCATGTGGGCATAGTGCAGTACAAGGATGCGGAAGTAAAAACCCCTTATGACGCTTTCTGCTACAGCGTTAGAGGTACTTCTATGACATATAATATAAAGAAAAAAATATTAAAATGTGAAAATCACATGTATAATTCACTTGTATTTGAACTACCCGAAATAACATATTTTTTTTATTTATTTTTAGAAGTAACATGTGAATGTGGACCTGGATATGTTGGAGATGGAGAATTCTGTAATGGCAATCTTGCCTCTGTCATTGCTACCCATTCAAACGTCTCTGTATTTTACTCTGTAAGAGCTCAAATGTATTTCTGAAGCAATTGCAATCATGGGTGATATGAAGACATTATTTTATATTGTGATAGTTGATCCTGTATGCATACTTTATGCTTAGCACTTTATCCAGTCCACTAATATCTGCAAGCATTTGAACATTGACAAGTATTTGACAAGTTTTTGTCATTTTTTTTCTTTTTATTTTATTTTCATTTTTTTACTTTCTTTTCAAGGCTACTATCTCCCCAGTCACTGCTGTGCAGGTGTGAATGTAAAAAATCTGTTAATTTGTAACTGCGGTGTGAGCAAAAATGGCTACCTCACTTGTGATAGCGTGCAGTGATCATTTTTTTTGTGGTCTGAGGGTATACTTGGTGACGAAACAACTCAAGGAAGAGCATAGACAGAAGCGTATGGATAACTGCAAACAATATTTGGACTAATACTCTAACAAAGGTGAAAGTTTCTTAAAGAGAATCATCATGGATTTGCACTACAAGCCTGAGAGTAAAGGGCAGAAAATGGCAGAAACAAACGGCAGAAACATCCTCAATCGTGAATCAAGAAAAAGTCAACAATCAGCTGGAAAATTCATGCTTACAGTTTCCTTTGATTCTCAAAAAACAATGTAGGCACATTATCAGGAAAAGTATGGTCAACAATCAACAGTGCTTTTTACAGTGAGATGTCTTTTAAAGCGCTGAAGCCTAAACTTTGGATTAAATGCAGAGGATTGCTATCCAAGAGCGTGTGATTGCTGACATGGTGACCATGCATGTCCTCACACGTCTGCTGTTGACACTCATTTTGAGGTATTAAAGCGTCCTCCTTATAGTCCTGCTCCCGTTCCATCAGATTTTCACCGTTTGGTCCCATGAAAGCAGCCCTATGAGGACTAAGATTAACTTCTGATGAAGAAGTGAAGACAGCGGTGTCAAAAAATCGTATTTATCTTTTCTAAAAATTCATTAAAAGAAATTCTACAGCCAGAGTGCAGATAATTTTTGACTCACCCTAGCTATTAAATCATGGGGGTATGTAGTATTTCCCTCATTTTTGTTAAACAAATAATGGTGGTATGGTTAAAAAAAAGTTATAAAACTGTACAATTTTAAATGCTTTCTTTACACAAATGTATTTTTATAAATCTATTTATTTATATTAAAGTTCCATCTTCTTCCCTTGTCAGATGTTAGTAAAGCATGCAGAGGCTGCTGAGGAGGGAAAAAAGCTCTTGGATTTCCTGTCGACCAGTTCATCCAACATAACACTTTTTGTGCCACATAATGAGGGATTTTCTACAAACGAGGTTAGCAGTCTTTCAGCAAACAAGCTGAAGTTTTTTGTTATGTAAAACTGAGGAAACAACCTTGTGGTTTATGATAACAGCAAGTACCTTGTCTAAGATGGTGGGAGGTTCATAAATTCCCCAAACTTCTTATTTTTTTTATCCCGATAATTTTAGCAAACATTCTCTTACAGTATGCTTGTTATAAGATGCTAACAATATTTTGTATGCTACCTTGAGAAATGCAGCCAAATACCTTGATCAAAGCTTGCCTACAGTTCTGTAAGAGATTAAGCAAATGTTACTACCAAGCTAGTTAATAAAATAAGACTAGGTAATGAAAATACACTTTAAAGCTACAGCACATTGTATTGTATTTTATTATATTGTATTTTTGTGGTTACAAATGAAAAATAAGAATTATCACTAGTGAATGATAGCCAGCCTATTTATCCTAGTTTTGTACAAATGGATGGAGCCAACACAGCAGGAAACCAAGAGRGATTTTCTCTCTTGGTTTCTCTTTAATCCTTATTCAATAACTAAAAAGCTGATTTATTCTAAAGCTTTTGAATTATATCGAGGAAATGTCAGCATTTGGTTATCCATAGAGCTGTGTTGCAAACTATGCTATTACTGCCATACTAAATAGTTTCTCAGCACACCAGTGGGATGATTACAATTAGGCATAGCTCTAAGCACACATTGTGTTTTGAGACACATCCTCGAATTCTATATAAATGTGTGTGCTTGCACCAGTGAGAGTAATCTACACTAAAGGCCAGTGAAGCACAACACACTTTACTGTTCATCCCCGAGAAGCTTGCAAATTAACATCTTTTAACATCCATTGGCTTTTAGTATTGTTCTGAGTTACACTGGATCATATCACAACACAGATGAGCTAAATACAGAAATTAATGCATTTACTCATTCACTCACTCACTCCTTCACTCACCGTCTATACCGCTTTATCCTGTATTCAGGGTCACGGGGGGCGTGTCTATCCCAGGAGACTTATGGCACAAGKTGGGGTACACCCTAGACAGGGTGTCAATCCATTGCAGGGCAATTAATGCATTTAGTCTTTTGAAAAAAATATCTATATTCAKTATATGAGACAATTTAATATATAATAAAKTATTTGTTTATTAAATACAATATATGGCCAAAAGTATGTGGACACCAGGTCTAGAATGACAGTTTCGCTCCACTTTCTGTGTACTGTTCTGTGTACCCACAGTAGCTGTACTTTTTTCAGCTACAGTATACTGTAGTAGACAGTTAAAATAACAATTACTTCATCTATGTCCAATTTTTTTGTTGATTTAACGTTGCTGTATTTTTACAAAKGATTTTAAAAATTTCAGTTTATAATGAATTACAACTGATAAATTGCACCACCCACCTCTAATCTATTAATTATTATKAAGGTTTAACATAAACACTGTTATAACAATGCTTTGCATAAGTATTCACCACTKGAACTTTTACTATTATTATAATTATTATAACAAATAACAAAAAGACAGRACTTTTTAACCCAGTACAGAGTGTGTGTGTTTGTTTGCAAAAATGTACCAGGTTAGTGGAGTGGAGGGGTTGTCGTTAGAGTCTTCTGCTCAGAGTTGCTCTCACCCCCTACGAGTGAGGGCTAACCCATCACTTGTTCCCCTCCTAAACAGCTCCCCAACTCTAAGAAGATTGTTTGTTTATTTGAGCAAAACAGTGCAGTGTAGTGCAGTAAAGTGCAGTTGTGACCCAACACAGAAACCACTCTTGTCCCACACAGAGCGATATCCCAGGGAAACCAGGGTGCCCAAAGAAAGGCTGGAACTTCAACACCAAACCCGTCCAATCAGTTTAGGTGGGGCAGAGAGAAACCAATCAATTTAATTAAAGAAAGAGAGGCTAAAAATGAGAGAGGCAAAAAATGAGAGAGGCRAGAAAAAAACAGTGACTTCAGATGTTATACGATAAAAAAGAAGAAGAGGGAGGAGTAGGAGGAAAGGAAGAACAGAAAAACAATATATATGAATGGTTTACTTTTTATACTATCTAACTATTTGTCTTGTTGTAGTGCATTATGTAATGTGAAATTTGTGATAAATATATATGAACTGTCACATGACCTCAAACCTGTTCCTGGAGAATTCCAGAGTTTGTTAGAGAACAAACCTAAACAGCAGTAATATGAAGCCCAATGAGCATCAAAAGACATTCGATAAATAGCTACTGTACTAAGATAGAGTTTTGGAATAGTATCCATCAGGTTTAATTATAAAAAACTTTCAGGTGCAAGTTTCTTCTTCGCCTACACTAACCTGACAAGTTCAATTTCCAATAAAATAAATKAAAAGATCAAGGAGATTGAATGAATGAGCGTAAGTTTAAGAACAGGTATAACAAGCTGAGTCTCAAGAGACTTTTGATAGGCACCTGAAAGCTTCTGGCAGAATTCTAGTTGGTTTATTGACCATTCTTCGTGACAGAATTGGAATTGTTCAATTAAATCTGTTTGTTTCTTGGCACAGACCCAACATTTAGGCATGGTCCTCAGAAGCCTCATAAGCTTGAGGTTAGGGTTAATTAACTTGTTGCCCACTGATGCTTATTATTCACTGCATTAATTACCCAATACAAGGCTCTTAACTGTTTGTGTAGATCAATCCATTTGGCCGGACAGTGTATTTTTTATTACTGATTCTGGACTTCTTTGTTAAGCTGTCATAAAAACATGGTTTTATTATATTATTCTTATTCTAAACTTGTTGGAACCTATTTTGTTAGGTACTTACATACTAGGTATGTTATAGGTACTTACATACTTATCCACAATCTTTTCAGACACTGTCTTTGAGGGATATGGAATATCATGTATCCTCAAACAACAGCATCCACTATTATGAAGATCTAAAACACAATACAGCAATCCCATCCCGGCTAGGTTATGATCTTAAAGTCATAATAGGAACAGACAACCAAACACAAACTGGGGTAAGTGAAATTTTTAATGGTCATTGTGATGATTGTTTAAACAAAAATTATAAATAAATTGTGCACATGTTAAAGATTTGTTCTTAAAAATTGTATTTTAACCCTTTGCACCTTTCCCCATAGTTTAATGTATATATATATATATATATATATTTCACATACTGTATGTATACTGTATGTATATACATTTTGAGTCCTGTTTTACCTGTCCAGTTTCAGTGGAATATTTTTTGTTAAGCCACACAAAAAAAACAAAAAAAACATGACAGTGAGATCACATTCAGATGATGAGGCCAGTGATTAGTACTGTATACTTGTGATGCTGAATGCTGAGTGGTTGGAGCACACAAAAGGGGAAATGAGGTTGCTGGTAATGTTTTCACATAAATAAATAATTTGTTTAATTATTATCAAATTATTTGATTCTTTAATTGTATGCAGCCTGTCGCAGCAAAACAAATGAGGAAGAAGGATTGAGGGGTAGTTCAAAATTTATCCCTGAAACCGCTCAAAAGTTTGGGATCACTTTCTAACTCGATGGTCATTCTTATTTTTATTTATTTATACAATGCACAGCAATGTTGAAGGCTTGCAAAATATGCAATAATCTCAATAGCTGATATTGAGATGTATCTGCTACTCATGATTAGATGTTAATTGGTGATTTTTGAGGCTAGTAACTCTAAATTAACTCCTCCTCTGCAGCAGAGGTAAGTTTTGGTCTTGCCTTCCTGGAATGGTCTTAATAAGAACAAGTTTTATCATGGTGCTTGATGGGTTTTGCAAATGCACTTGACAATACTGTTCTTGCAAGAACTATTCCAGATAGGCAATTCTATTGTTGTAGAATGTAGAAAATAAATCACTAGACAAAAACAGACATTTGCAAGTGATCCCAAATATTTGAGGGGTAGTGTATATATGGCATATGTAGTATTTGTGTGTATGTGTGTGTGTGTGTGTGTGTGTGTGTGTGTGTGTGTGTGTGTGTGTGTGTGTGGGGGGGGTCTGGACACTTTATTGTGAAATGAAAGTGATTTTTATTTTTTTTTAAATGAAAGTGATTAAGAAAAAGAACATCTCAACTGCGACACAATAGACCCCAGAAAGTGGGGCCATCATGTGCTGAAACGTATAGTTCACCAGGGTCTTCCTCTGTTACATCACTCACTAAATAGGCCAAACTGACTCTGGTATGGGTTTGTTTATCAGAGTTTATCAGGTTCCTATAAAGAATAATTTTAATGTTACAGCAAAAGACAAAAAGACTTTTTAAACTTTAGCGTGCTTCGAACTTTGTGGCAATATGCGCTTTCCTGTTCCAGCATGACTGTTAGCCTGTGCAGAAAACAAGGACCATTCTGTACAGACATGGTTTGAAGAGTTTGGTGTAGAGGCACTTCAGTGATGACAGAGAGCACTTGCCTCCACCTTACTGAATGTGGTTCTAAGTTATTGAATGTTGATTCAGAGCCAGGCCCTTATGTCACAATGCTATTGTTTAGTCCAACAAGCTCATATACTGTACTTGTACTGTAGATGTGATGGTCGGGTGTCAACATATTTTTGGCCAAATAGTATGTATGTTTAATGTACTTACTTTAGCTAACCATCACTTAATTAGACAACAAATTATAATTTGTTTTTAAAAAATCATTACAATATTAAAACCTACATGCAATTTTTACACAAATAAAATCCAGATGGGGACTTCTTGAAGACTAGGAACAGCTCAGGCTGCTGGGAGAATCAAGCAAGTGCATGTACTCTAAAAGATTTGTACTCGTTTAATTTTGGCCTAATTTTGTCTGTATTTCATAGTTTTTTATGACTTAATAATAAAGAAATTATTATTTCACTTAGGAACCCTTAAGCATAATGTCTTAGGGTTATTCAAGGACCAGAGTCCATAAATTGCAGGCAGACAGGATAATCATACACAATTCTGATACTCAAAGACAAAAACAGACAGGCGTAGTTCTCGAGGAAATAGCAGAGCAAATGACTTAAGCATGAAGGCTGTTTCTCAGTACCAAGAATGTAGGGAATTCTAAAAGTAATGTTCTTGCAGTATTATCCTGAAAGAATGCACGCGCAGGTTCATAAGTACAAAAAATATAATCTAATCATCTATTATTCTGTCAATCATCTATTATTATATCAATCTAATCATTTCACATGTAGACTCTATTTGCTACATTTGTTAGCAACATCCAGTTAAATTAAACTGACCATGGGAACAAGGCAAATTAACTAGTTGCCTATAAAAAGCCAAAATATTTGTCTGAAGCAGGCATCTTCAGTGAGCGTGCATGATCCGTTTTTTTTTTTTTTTTCTCGTGAAATTATGTGTTATTCATCATATTAATCTTCAGTACCTACTTTTCCTACTGAGGTCATGGTGGTTCCAGATCCAATTCTAAGAACACTTAGTAACACATTGGGATGCACCCTAAATGAGATACAGGTCCATTATAGAGCTCCCTGTGCACACATTCACAAACTCAGTCACTTTAAGGTGTAGTTTAGCATGTTTAAGAAGGTAGAGATTTGCACATTGAGGTTAATTCCCATCCCTGAAATCCTGAAGGAACACCCAGTTGGAACTTCCAATTCTTTCAAGCACAGACAATTTAAGTTATTATTGTTTGCAGGTGTTCACAATATTTTCTGACAAAATTGGCTGTCATTTGATCCACTGTGACTCTTCTTCAATTCAGTTCAATTTTATTTGTATAGCACTTTTAACAATTGACATTGTCGCAAAGCAGCTTTACACAATCAAAAGAATTATATAAGTTAGTATGAGAAGTGAACATGTATGAATCAAAATGATAAGACTGTCCCTGATGAGCAAGCCGAGGACGATGGCAACAGTGGCAAGGAAAAACTCCCTGAGATGGTAATAGGAAGAAACCGTCAGAGGAACAAGACTCAGCAGGGAACCCATCCTCATTTGGGTAAAACAGATAGCAGGGATTGATCTGCATCATACTGTGTGGGATTGGAAGTTCAGTATAACAGGAGATGTGATCAAGTTAAAATTGAGTCCAGGTAGACTGTAGGAACGCCAGTCCTGAATTCTTCTTGCAGCAGTTCAGGGTGATAACAATGACGATGCAAGAATGGAAGTAGTAAATACATCACAAAGTGATGTTGGAAGACCATACACACTCATGATCCACTTTTTTGGAACACCTATACACCTGCAAATTTATGCAGTTATTTACTTAGCCAATTTTGTGGCAGCAGAGCAATGCAAGAAATCATATAGAAACAGGTCAAGAGCTTCAGCACAACTGTACAGACATAATGAAGAAAAAAAACATATATCTTTGACTTTGATCATGGTACGGTTGATGGTACCATATGGACCGGGTGGAGTATTTTGAAAGCTGCTGAGCTCCTTGGAATTTCACACACAACAGTCTCTAGTGTTTACTGGTGCAAAAAATTTAATAAAAACAAAAAAAGGGAGTTACACTTATGTTGGTGAAACAGAGATCATAGGAAAGATTAGCCTGATTAATTTAAGCTGCCAGGAATGATATAGAAACACAAATAATCACTTTTTAAAATGTTGGTGCGCAGAAAACCAAGTCAGTATGCACAAAACACCAAATAAGTTCATTTCTTTCAGCCACCAACAGGAATCTGAGGCAGTCTTGGGCAGAGGCTTATATAAACTGGATGATTAGAATAGTGTTGCTGCTGCATGATTGGCTTACCAGATGGTTTACAGGCATTTCGAATAAAGTGGACAGTGATTGTATGTTTTCATATTAATGGACCTGGCTTTGGTCTCTCCCATGAGCTTCTGACCTCCAGGCTCTTATGGGTTTTGTTGGGTCCTGAAAGGTTCCAAACCCTGATTTGGAAGGAAACTTAACACCCTGGATGAAACCCTGCAGATACAGGGAGAATACACAGATTTGTTTTAAAAAAAATCTTATTTATTCCTACAGGATTCCCTACCAATAAAATTGGTCAATAAACGGACAATATTAATCTGGAATATTCCAGCTATTAATGGCTTGATCCACATCATTGAAGGACCATTAAGAGCACCCCCTGTTGTTGTGAGTGTTAATTTATTTTCTTTTAAAATGACGTGTCTATGACCTGCTATTCCAGTTTTTAGTTGCATGTCCAAGGACTACATTACAGTTAGTTATTCATTATGCAAATTAATGCTAAGCAACTTACAAGTAAGGCAGAATACAAATCCAACCCAGGGCTGAGCAAGGATTAATGGCTATTGGTCTCAACCATTACTTTAAATGCAAACTTGTCATTAATAGAAGACTGCTGGTTAAATAAAAAAAGGAACTGTAATAAAAATAATACTGAAATTTCTCTTTGTGTATTACATTATTTTTGGCTATTTTTAGGACCTCTTTATAGGAATGAATTGGTATTGCTCTGAGCTGAGTTTTTTAGTTTGTTTTGTTTTTAATAATTTTCAGGTGAATCCTCCTTCACTCGTCCACTCACAGTCCAGTGCACCCACAGTGACCGCCATCTTGATGGTTATTGTTATTGGAAGCATAATTGCTGGCGTGGCATATTATTTCCTGAAACATAAGAATGATGCCTTTCGCTTCCAGTATTTTAAGGCAAGTGTGTTTCCATACATGACTAAATTAAATTCCAAATATTTTTTATAAAAAGTCTGCAGTAGTTCTTGTTTCACTTTCATTTTATGTCATGCATAATTAAGGTTTATAAATATTTGAACAAATCTGTATTTATATTTAAGAAAAAGTGCAGTTTAAAAAACATATGGATGTCTTTTTCGTGTAAACTGTCTAAATGCAGCAAGTCTAAATGCAGCAAGGTCTGTATATTCTGCAAAGAATATGTGGAAATGAAATTAGGAACAACATATACATACTTGAAACTGCATAGCAACAATTGAACAGCAAGAATGAGATAAAAAGCCATTTCTGGATGTTCACTCATTTAGGAAAATTACACACAGGGTTGCCTATGACAAAATATTTTTGTATATAAAATTGTATAAATATGTATATATATATATWTTTTTTTATTGTATACCTGCATATATGTATATAGTACTAGCACTGGCTTTGTTACATTTGGGAACAATACTGCACTTTTACAAAGTAATATTTAATTGAATATTTAATTTAAGAAAATTAATCAGATAGATGACACAAACCTCAGGAGACACAAGATGGCTTTGTGTACAAGAGATATGAGATACATGCATACAACCTATTCTTTTTGATAAGCCTAGTTATGTCTTCTAAGCCCTGGATTTCTCTAAATAAAGTTTTACATTTGTCGGACCACAGATGTATATGATGTGGTTAATACTTGATTAGAACTTATATGCTACAGTCATGTTCACAAGTTGTTACTCCCTCTTTGTGTAAAAAACTTTTTTTTAAATCATTTGATTGTTGAAGGTCTCAGGGTTCTCATCAAAAATTAGGTCAAAAAGAAAAAACATGTGGGAGGTACTAAGTAGATCCACTTTTAGCAGCAATAAATTGAAGTAATGAATTTTCGCGTGTATGACCTAGTCTCTCACATTGTTGAGGAGGACCTTTGGCCAATCAGTTGGCTTCAATTCATTGAGGATTTTGGGCATTGGCTTATGCACTTCTCTTTTAAGGTTCCACCATAACATTTCAGTTGGGTTGAGGTCTGGACTTTGATCATGCCATTCCAAAACTTTTATTCTTTTATTTTTCAGCCATTCTGAAGTAGATTTACTGGTGTGCTTCAGATCGTTGTTCTGTTGCTTGACCCAATTTTTACCAAGCTTTAGCTGTTGGACCGTCGTGGCCAAAAGTTTTGAGAATTACATAAATATTGGAAATTGGAAAAGCTACTGCTTAAGTTTTTATAATAGCAATTTGCATATACTCCAGAATGTTATGAAGAGTGATCAGATGAATTGCATAGTCCTTTTTTGCCATGAAAATTAACTTAATCCTTAACTTAACTTCGTCTTGTTAACTCAGTGAGAATGTTGACGAGCACAAGGCTGGAGATCATTATGTCAGGCTGATTGGGTTATGAATGGCAAACTTGACATGTTAAAAGGAGGGTGATGCTTGAAATCATTGTTCTTTCATTGTTAACCATGGTGACCTGCAAAGAAACGCATGCAGCCATCATTGCGTTGCATAAAAATGGCTTCACAGACAAGGATATTGTGGCTACTAAGATTGCACCTAAATCAACAATTTATAGGATCATCAAGAACTTCAAGGAAAGAGGTTCAATTCTTGTTAAGAAGGCTTCAGGGCGTCCAAGAAAGTCCAGCAAGCGCCAGGATCATCTCCTAAAGAGGATTCAGCTGCGGGATCGGAGTGCCACCAGTGCAGAGCTGCTCAGGAATGGCAGCAGGCAGGTGTGAGCGCATCTGCACACACAGTGAGGCGATGAYTTTTGGAAGATGGCCTGGTGTCAAGAAGGGCAGCAAAGAAGCCACTTCTCTCCAAAAAAAAAAAACATCAGGGACAGATTGATCTTCTGCAAAAAGTATGGCGAATGGACTGCTGAGGACTGGGGCAAAGTCATATTCTCGGATGAAGCCTCTTTCCGATTGTTTGGGGCATCTGGAAAAAGGCTTGTCTGGAAAAGAAAAAGTGAGCGCTACCATCAGTCCTGTGTCATGCCAACAGTAAAGCATCCTGAGACCACTCATGTGTGGGGTTGCTTCTCATCCAAGGGAGTGGGCTCACTCACAATTTTGCCCAAAAACACAGCCATGAGTAAAGAATGGTACCAAAACACCCTTCAACAGCAACTTCTTCCAACAATCCAACAACAGTTTGGTGAAGAACAATGCATTTTCCAGCATGATGGAGCACCACGCCATAAGGCAAAAGTGATAACTAAGTGGCTCGGGGACCAAAACCTTGAAATTTTTGGTCCATGGCCTGGAAACTCCACAGATCTTAATCCCATTGAGAACTTGTGGTCAATCCAAGAAGTGATTATGAAAGAATGGGTTGCTATCAGTCAGGATTTGGCCCAGAAGTTGATTGAGAGCAGCCCAGTCGAATTGCAGAGGTTCTGAAAAAGAAGGACCAACACTGCAAATACTGACTCTTTGCATAAATGTCATGTAATTGTCGCTAAAAGCCTTTGAAATGTATGAAGTGCTTGTAATTATATTTTAGTACGTCACAGAAACAACTGAAATAAAGATCTAAAAGCAGTTTAGCAGCAAACTTTGTGAAAACTAATATTTGTGTCATTCTCAAAACTTTTGGGCATGACTGTACTTATTCTGTCTTCTTCTAATTGAGCTGTCATGGACTTTAACATTTATATTGCTCATTGCTCAGTGAGGCCTGTAGGGTGTGAGATGTAGCTCTTGTTGATTAGCAGCATTTGACTACAACTTACCCTATTAAATCTTGTGGAAGCAGTAAATGGGTATTCCCCACATGTTTTTTTCTTTTTTACTTTATTTTTGCTTAATAAATAATGGCACTGTGAAAAAAAATTTTGTTGTTAATATTAGGTTGATACTAAGACATGCTACTGTATGATCAGATGATTTTTTAAATTATTTTTTACACTAAAAAAGAATCATTGAACTAACTTTTGACTTTTGAACATGGCTGTAAATGTCTTTTGATAAAAAAGTTTCTGTCTTTAAAAACTGAAGTGAAATGAAAAATTAGGCTGATGATGTGTTTTAAACAAAAGTAACCAACACTATCAACTATTTATAGCAATATACAAATAAATTGTATTTTTACATTACCGCAAACACAACTGAAGGGTGATTTAGACATTAGACAGAACTGTGGCTGGTAAAGTTGGTAAAATAGTGTTGCTGAGACTAGACCTAGCCAACTGAAGCAACCTCAGATAATAACAATACCTACAGTACAGTGGCTTGTAGAGTGGACACTTTACATGAAGGGTGTATCACTTCCCTTCCGTCCCTGGTGCACTCATCGTGACCACATTTCTTCCACAAAGTTGATGATGAACCAAGCAATATCCTTCCATTATTTGATGTGTTAAATGTTTCCATTTAAGTAACTTAATTTTTCTTTTTTTAATTAATATGGCTTTAATATATTTTTATTCATGAGGGTTTCTTGTTTTAAGAAAAGTGATTAGATGTATTTGATTACACAGCTGATTATTTTATATTTGCTATTAACAGAACGATGACGAAGATGGTACCTCCACTAAAGCCAGTGGCAATCCTGCTATTGTGTCCATCCCGAACCCTTTATACACTGGCTACAGGGCATTCGCTGAGCCATTTGGGGTATCTGCTCACACATCTTTGTTCAGCACGGCTAGATAATATTTAATATAAAACACTTGATTTCCATGAAACCTGAAGTTGATTATCATTAACCCCGAGGTCTGCATTTCTCTCCCGTTTTTAGGAAGGAGAACAGTGTGAATCACCAGCGTCAGTTGCAGCAAACACACCAAATCTCCTTGACTGACCCCCAGTCATTCTGTTTTTTAAAAGCAATGTTTCATTCAAAATTTTGCAAACATTTCTTTAAAGGATGTTGTGTATTGTGTTGTGTATGTGCAACCTTGAAGATGTAGAACTAGCATTACATTACGTTTAATAGTTGTGTTTATCCAAATCGACTTACATTTGAGGCATGATATAATTTAAGAAAAGAGCAGAGTAGTTGATGGTTAGTGTTCTTACTTAAGAACCCCCAACAGAGTTTCATAGTAATCTAACAACTTGTCCACTGTCAGTTCTCATCCAGTAACACTGATTTGTATCCAAAAACAAAATTCAGCTGCAGCTAATCACCAGCAATCCAACAGCATGGGGACGTGATTTTGTTATAATAAAAAACAAGTTGTGTATGTTTTTGACATAACTGTCAATAAAATAAAATGCCACTTACATTTTTTAAACAAAAAKATTACATTATTATTCAGCAGTTCATTGTAGGAAAAAAAAACATTCAGCTTCCTAGTGCCAATCCATATTGCTAAAATATACCAATCAATTTTAAATTTATTGCATGATTTTATATGAAAGGTGTCACACATTCTTCTGTTATCTCTTATAA
This sequence comes from Clarias batrachus, assembly GCA_003987875.1. NCBI lineage: Eukaryota > Metazoa > Chordata > Actinopteri > Siluriformes > Clariidae > Clarias > Clarias batrachus. Next base: position 52,595 of record QMIH01001634.1, on the reverse strand, counting down.
ATAGGAACATAGGCTGCTACGTATATTGCATATGTTTGATAGAAACTGCTTCAGTGGCTGCAATGATAATTTGCCAAAAATATAGTACCACTAAGCCCATAATTATTATAAGAACAAAGACCCATCAATATAATAATTTTCACCCTCCATAATTAGCTAGAATGTGTTGCTCAGGGTTACTTCTGAGCTAATCCCACTGGTTTGATGATGGTGCATTTTCAGCAGCTGCTGACTGGCAGTGTTAATGATCACCATTTGGCCATGTGTTACTTTATAACACTAACAGATTGCTGTCTGGAAAACTTGGCTGACCCAAAATGTCACACTCCAGCTGTAATTTGAGAGAGCTGGCAGATTAGTTTGCCCGCTTGCGTATTCATTGGCATATATCAGGGGTAAGGCTTTGACCTTATGTACTGTAAAATGAGATGTGGACAAAAATGAAAACATACTCAGGCATACTTGGAATTCTGATGTAATTTACAATGGTATGTTTGCTTCATAACTGAACCTTATCCAAACTATAATAAAAGTAATAGTTCAGATGTATTTTAGTACTAGATTTTCAGGACTGACAGAGAATCATTGTTGGATTCCTAACCCTCAACTGCTGAGGTTCGTTCTTGATTAAGATTCTGTCTCATTTCTGAGGTGTTATGAATAAAATCTTCAAATGGTTCTAAATGTCTTCAAAATGTCTCTTAAGCCAAGAAAGGATGTTTCAGATGCTTTCAGATGTCCTGATTATTACAATTATGTTTGAATAGAAACTATACACATAAAAATGCTACTGTAAATGCACTCAAGATAGATTTCAAACAAATTTAAATATAATCACTGAAATCAGTTTAGCCTATTACATATGTAATACATCCATCTGTGAGATGTGTATTTATCACAGCTGATAAATAAAAAGCTTCTTAGTGCTTACATAATAATGCATGCACTACATGCACTCAAGCCCACCGTACTGTGCATGCATGGAAGACACGCAATTTTGGTTAACACCCAGAAAGTTTTAACACTGATCTTGATATAGTAAATAGCTGCTTTCCCGAACAAACAAAAAATAAATATCATAGTGAATGTCAGGAAACCAGGAAATCCAAGATAAATGCAATACCCAGTGACACATCCACGATGTACTGCAAAGAAAGCCACAGGAAGTAAAATTAGCATATTAAATGTGATACAGCACCCAGATTTAGTCTGGCTAACTGGAAATGCGTTTGACTACAATGGCGAACTCATGTGGTTGAAATTTCATCAAGATCTAATCAAGAAACAAGACACCTGGAACAGCTTTAAATAGTTTTACTGAATCTTTGATGAACAAGCCTATATGCTTTGTGTGGTTTATATAAACTGTTATCTCTCAATATAAATTTCATTTCTTGAAGTCAAATCACAAACTCACATTTCACTAACCTTACATTCTCAATTCCCTTATTGCTTTTTATTTTTTCCAGTGTGGTAATATAACAACAGTTATTTTTTTACTGTGGTAAATAACAATATTATTCTCTGCCTACTGCAGTTGAAATTCTGAAACCATTAATTAAAAAAAAAAATTATTAGCACATCCAATAAGTACAATGTGTGAGGGGGTCAAACTGGGACTTCGGATGAAATTTGTCTTGATGAAGGTGTAAAACCGACATTTAACCGCTTCAAGCGGAGAAAGTGATGAGACTCTAAAACGCTGCAGTAAAACGTGAATGGTACAAATGTTTTAAAGAAGGCCGTACATCTGTCAATAATGACCAAACTACCAAACTAATCCAGCTCTCTGTTCCCAGCCCTATCTGTCAGTGTCACCAGCTTTCTGACAGACCTGCAACAGCTAGTGAGCCTGGAAAAATGAATGTCCAATAGTCGCACTACCAACACTGGCGCTCGCCAGGGATGCGTTCTCACTTCCCAATCTCTACAATCTCTACAAAGGACAGTTTGAACGGCTGAAAGGTTTACTGGTGCTCCCCTTGCCCACCCGGGAGTAAGTGTTTCCTTATTGTCCCACCTTTTTTGGACTTGGGGTTGTAATCCAGCTGAATAGAATAAGCACAACCCTTTAGGCAGTTAGGCTAGAACTAATTAGTGAAATCACCCATTTTGTGCACAGGAAGAACTATAATACATGGTACAATATATGTTGTCTTAATACTTTTGTTCACAACGGTCAGTGGGATAAGAAAAAAATTAAAAATTTTGTTTTTACTCTCACAACTGTGTTCTGTTATTTTTTGCACAATCAAAAGTACCGGTTTGGAGTGAATGCCCCTTGTAACTTGTTTACTATTTATTGAGGTTTATTAGCTTGCATATCTCTTTAGCATCCCAAGAGCAATGTTTCATTTATCCATGTACAGTTCAACATCTAAGTGAATGAAAAATGCCTTTGTTGGGTTTAGGTTTAGTACAAAGCACATTTGGCAGAAGGAGGTAAAACACTTCTAAGAAAAAGTGCATTCTTGGAAGGCAAAGCTCAAGATCGATTAATGGTGAAGCAACATTGTAAGTGGGTGTGGGGTGAAGTGAGATAAAAAGTGATACACACTTTCCTCAGACCATCACAGCATTTTTTTGCTCTCATTCTGCAAGGTTTGAAGGCCAACTTTCAGCAGGGTTATCTTCCATGTGATTTTGCCTTTTTTTGTAATTCCTAGTGCGATATACTTATTCATAGAGACGTTTCCTGCAAATCTACAGACAATAACAGTATAGAAAATAAAATAATATTATTGTTAACCAATAAAACAAGACATTTCATGAATGCTTTTATAAGCCATATGTTGGTTGTGCTTTCTGTTCTAGAATGTTACCAATTATTTGCACATTAAACAACTGTAAATCCTCTGCTTTTACATTTACACAGTCATCCCTTAATTGCAGAGTTTATCAATGATACACCTACAATGTTGTCCAAAAATATTAAGACAACATACAGTACTGTATGGCATGTATTATATTTCTCCCTGTGCACTTACGTAAGAGTGGATTGTCACTAAATAGTTGGAGTCTATCTGGTTGAAGAATTGTGCTAATTAGAATCAGCTGGTTTAGTTAATGGATGGAATAAAACATAACAGGACTTTTACTTTCTGAAGCCACGGTGTCCACCTCTGCACAAGAATGGCTCAAACTAGGCAATTCTCAAGTGAACTTCTGTGGCAAATTTCTGAACATGATCTTCAGGAAGCAATCAAGCAGGCACAGATTGAACAAGTGACACTAGAGTACTGAAGATGTTTTTGACTCACCTAGCTCCAGCAGGTTATGAAAAATAAAGGACTTTTTGAAATATTGAAATAACATGAATTATTCTAATTTATCTCCAAAAAGTGTTGTTGACTTTGCTAAATGTTGTAAAGGGATTTTTCTTCACCAAGGAAAGAGTTCCGTGATCATCCATATTACTTGTCATCCATAGTGGTCTTCCAAGCCTTTTGGTCTTGCAAATTCAACAATTGAAATCAATGCCATACCTTTTATATCCTTTATTTAGGGATATATATGATATATGATGTTTTACCTGTGATTGGTGGGTTTCCTTGAAGTGTTCCAATTTCCTCCCAAAGRCATGCAGATTAGGCTAATTGGCGTTCCCGAAGTGCGGTGAATGTGTGTATGCTTGTGTGTCCCTTTCCAGGGTTAATTTTGTCAATGAAAATAATGATGACAAACATTGACGACCTTTTTTCCAATGACTAAGACAAGATGATGACGAGACGTCACGGATATCAACGAATCAACGAACAGTGACAATATATGCAATACTGTTGATGAAAAAGACGAGAACAAAATGTGGTTTAAAAAAATAAAAACTAATAAAGCATCTATCTGTATTTTCGTCAACATTTAATTCTGTCACAATCCGCTGCGATACGGTGTTCATTCATTATGGCACGAGCAACAGTATTTCTCAGGTCACATCAGGACATTTCATCATATCAGGAGTATTTTGTGTGCGCAGTGACAGGCTGTCTTAGTCATCTTTAACTCTTCGCCATGACAGCAGTATTATTCTGGCGAAAGAGAAGAGCCGATATTTGGGCCCATTTTCTTTATATTGAACCGGAGAAAAAATGTGATGTGTAGTAATATCGCAGGGGAAACAATGGGGGCACAGAATTGCTGGGATTACAGTACCACAAACCTGAAAAGACGCATTAAGGCATACTGTAAAAATCTCAAGGATCCACCAAGACTTTTTGTGGTAATTATGTTTTGTTATATGTGATGTATTTTATTTATTTAAAATATTTTATTCTTGCCTAAACCGTTAAAAATAGCTGACAAAATTAACACTAATCCAGGGTGTACACAGCCTCGTGCCCTAAGTCTCCTAGTATAGGCTCCAGGCCCTCATCTGGCCTTAGAACCACTTATCAGTCAGTTGTCCAATTATTTTTTTAATCTGTGAAAATGGATAAATTATGTAAAAAGTGCTGTAACAGCGTATGCAATGTTTTCATCTTTTAAACCAATTGAAATAAACCGGAACGTCTACACTTAAATCACCTCTTAATTGCTTCATTTGAAATTCAATGTGGTGTTATACAGATGTATAAAATGAAAACAGTCACATTGATATTAGTGTTAAATTGGATTTTGATTTTCTAAAGCCGCCTTGCAACAATGTACAGTACTGTACTTAATATAAGTACTTAGTAGTACTTGTGTACAAGTACTCAGTGACTGAATTACAGTATATGACATCTAATATTAAACAAATTGTATCTCAGTGGGCATGATTAAATGTTCTACAAAATGTTTTTTTTTTTTTTTCAGATAAAGCCTATTAATCAGGGAAGTTTAATGTATACATTATTGTGCAACTTAAATATTTGCTTTTCTGCACTAAAGAACGTAACCAAAATTTTCACTACTGTTGACCCTGTTAAATACCAGCTAAAAGCTGAGTGGGTGACGATGGCCATATTTTCTAAGGAATCAGGTCATCATCAAAAATACATTTACAAATTAGTTTAGATTAGAGATCCAGTATGAAAATTTTCAACGTGATCGGTTGCTGATAAACAGTTATGTTTGTCATACAACAAAATTAACACCACCCCATAGATGTCTATCAACAAATCTATAGATCTTTAAAATGCTGTACTGAATGTAAGAGTTATTTTTCAAGGTTGCATGCAAATCAATGCACCCAATCACTGATTAGGCTTCACCCCACTAGAACCCCATTCGCATATGATAGCTATATATTAAATATTTAAAACATGTTTGATAACGTTTAGACTCTTCTGTGTATTTTCAAGCAAATTTTATAATATACATTTAGGCATTTGGCAGATGCTCTTCTCCAAAGCGACTTACAAAAAGTGCTTTAAAGTTTACATCACTGGATAGATACTTACACTGGGTTAACTAGGGCAACACAACTGGGAAGAGGGTTTTTATATATATATATATACAGGGTGGGCCATTTAAATGGATACACCTTAATAAAATGGGAATGGTTGGTGATATTAACGTCCTGTTTGTGGCACATTAGTATATGTGAGGGGGCAAACTTTTCAAGATGGGTGGTGAC
>QMIH01001634.1:0-46914 GCA_003987875.1 Clarias batrachus | reverse complement strand
TTTTTAATAAAGATACACCAAAATCTTATAAATAGATTTCTAGAACTCTCATACTACACAGACAGACAGAGCCAAATGGCAGAGCTGAGAGAATCAGGGGGAAATTAATTATGATGGCACCATTGGGTAAATGTGAGTTGACTGATTAACCGAAGGAGTCCAGTTTCATGTCTCCAGCACCTTTGATGCCTGGATCCCACGAATGTTGTAATTGTATATCAAAAATGAAATAATTTTCATTTCAGCACTTCTTGATGGCACCAGAAACAAGGGTGGGATATCACATTAAACATTATTATTAATAATAAATATAACGTTTTTTTCACCCTTTAGATGAAAATAAACATCTTGCAGTTGAACTATATATAAGAAATTAATTAATAAAATGCTCCATTACAAACAGTAGATCTTGTTTTCTCTTTGTCATTTTTAATCTGCTTTTTCCTCAGGTTGAATTAAGCTGGTTTCGCATGGTGTTTGTCTAGTCTTTGATTTTCCTCATACTGTAACTCAATAAGGATGCTTTAAATATGTTAGTCATTCCACACAAAATGCTATCTTACCTGTGGGGTTGTTTTTTTGTGATTTGTCTTGGCGACCTTAATATGAAGCCTGTACTTGAGTGTATGACTAGATTAGATTTATAGGTTAGATGCCTTTTATGGAATGTTAATACATACTGTATCTTCTCATCTTGTCAGATTCAAGACCATTTTAAAATATCCTTAAAGTGAGATCTTGACTGCACACACCATTTACTTTTAAATATTTTTAATTCCTTTTAACATAGTTTTTATGTTTTAGCAATATAACAACTCTGATTGCAGAAAAAAATTCACATTATATATGGCAGGTTAATCTCAATAATAACTTTATTTAAATACTGTCTTGATATTCCTCAAAGGCCCCTGTGAAAAATTTGGAATGGCCAGGCCGGTTATTTTGTTTCTAGTATACATACACTTTGTTTTAACATCAAAATATGAATTGAGACGATCGATCATTTCACCTTTCAGCTTTCATTTTCTTATTTTTACATCTGGATTAAACAGCTTAGAATAAGGCACTCTTTTTTTTTTTTTTTCAAAAAGATTGTGACTGAAAGGTGTTTATTGTTGCCCTGGTGTGTCCTGTTGGATTGGTTGTTCAAATAACAAACAACTCTAAATGTCAATTCTTGGTTTGTTCAGACTGTAAAGATATTTGAGGACATTTGTTGTTAAAAAGGATAGTTCAATATGAAGCCCAGGCATAGCAATTTACCATTCAAAGACAACTTTCACGACAGAAGGTGGAAGGTGGAAACTCATCCCCATGTTGGAATTTGCAAAGAAACGCAGAGATAAATTAACTTGCACCAATGTGATGGAAAGTCAAAGTGTGGAAAAAAAAGAATCTGCTCATGATCCAAAACATATGAGTTCATCAGTCAAGTATGGAAGAAGTAGAGTTCTGGCTTTGGCTGGAATTCTGGAACAGGTTCATAGATCTGATGTAACTCATGTTAATAGCGGCAGAATAAAGTTACAAGTGTACAGAAACATTCTGTCTGCCAATGTAAAGAGAAGTGCATCCAGCTTTTTTTTGGGAGGAATTTCATTTGTTGTTTGAACAATCAATCCAACAGCAAGACAATGGCTCAAAACACACTGTCAACACAACAAAGGCTTTCATCTAGTGAACAAAAGTTAAAGGTTTCAAATCACTTGCTAGACCTTAACTCAATGGTGAATGGATTATCCTTCTCAGATGAAATCCCAACAAGAATAAGCAAAGGAACATGAATTTGATGGTCAGTTGCCTTCTGGCTTATTGCAGTTATTGCATGTACTGTAAGTTATGCAATCAAGTACTAAGTTTTAAACCAAGATGCCTTGGTTTAAGTTTTTTAATAAATCTGGATATAAATAGAAGTAAATCTAAGCTAAAATATTCATCTTAAACCAAAATGTCTTCAGTGTCGAGCAATAAAATAATTGGTGGTTTCACATTTTTTAAAGGTATGGTAAGTTTTTCCTCCCACCATATCACTAGTAACCTTAAAAGTAGGAATGAAGCTCCTCAAATCCTAAATATTAAATTACTGTGAATATCTCTAATTAACCACAAACAATAAAAAGGTACAATTTGGATTTAATTAAGCAAATGCTCATGAGCCTTTGATTGGATAATTACTGCAGTGATTAATCATTTGGCAATAGTTCCTTTACTCCAAACTATTGAAGTGAATAGCATATATATATATATATATATATTTTTTTTAAACAACCATGTCACAGCATCGTGTGGTCATGGAAAAGATGGTACTGTGTTTCAGAAGGGTCAGATTATTGGTCTCCATCAAAGCAAAGCAGATAAAGGGGATTGYTAACATTACTGTTGGCCAGTGCATTCTTAAAACCTGGAAGGATACTGCTGAACTTTTAACTTTGTGGAAGAAATGTGGTCATAAAAAAATCATGAATGACTTTAGTTGGAGATCCATTAAATATTTGGTGAAGTTCATAAAATTTTACAGTAGAAATCTCAGCATTTCTGTATGTATAATGTGATAATCTCACAGGACTAGGACTAAACAACTGTGTAGTAAAGATGATCTAACAAAATATTACCTTTTTTTTTTTTTTTTTAGCAGGGCAATGTATTTTAAGACAACAAAAAATATATAATTTTTAAATACAAAAGTGATACTTTTACATGAAGTATATAGTATATACAGCATATACACATTACATATATACATTAATTTCTTTAACTCCAAATTGCTATACATTGTGTGCTAGTAGACMTTACTGACTGGCAGATSCTATTTGCACCCAGGTGTTCACAATGTTATTTGCAACTTGAGTGGAATAACCCAAGCGACTGTTTATACCTTCAACCCTAACCATTTTGGACCAGTTTGAATTCATCAAACAGCAAGAAAGCATAATGTTGTTGCAAGGGATTGCCTTTAGTGTTTAATTTAGCCTACCTATCTAATTATTTATGTGAATTATTAATTATTTGTATTCCTATTTGAGGCATTGAGGCACTTGACTATTRCATTATTTTGTGCCTGTGTTTAGGYACGTAGAATCTACTTACATCATGATGTGATTTTTTTTTCCTTTTGGGGGAGGTGGGGTGAGTGTAAATAGCCGATAGCTGCTGTCTGTCTATTCTCATCAGGGTGCAAACAGACAATCCRCTTTAATATTTATATAATTTACAGCTGGTTGTCATGGTTTCTCCACTGTCTTCTTAGTTCTGTCCTTGTCTTTTTGTGCATGACCTTTCTTAATATGTGGAGACAACCATACACAGATAATTGTGACACTCATCACACATGCTTTGATTTCTTTACTTGGCACTTATACAGTATTTTAAGCCAGGCAGCTTAATTTTACTCACTGCTACAAGTTATTGATTAAAACACTCAGCCATGTTCCCTAAGGTTTAAGCGATAGGCACCACTTTAACCAGACCAAGGACCAGACAGGGCTAGAAAAGCTACTTTCWGGACTGTTTGCTGGAAACCTTTTCATCAGTTATGGACAAGGGGGCAAAAAACTCAATACCTTTGTGACATCTCTCAAGTTAAACTAATTTGTGGCAGTTACTTCGGTGTTCTTATATGCAGCCGACAAAATGATGCACATCTGCTCCAGTTTTAATTGATACCCTGACATATTTGAAGAATGAAATTTMTTTTCTGGCGTAATTAAAAAAAACAATTGACAGAAACACAAAGATAATATTGGACAAACATGGGAAAAAAGACAAACAGCATTTCCCTTTGTTGGTTGTGTTTATCATAGTTTGTCCATTAAAAAAATAGTATTTTTTTTCACCGGAACCAGAAACATACAATCCTTACTGTCATAAATAAGATACCAGACCAGACTGTATATTAATTTTCCTGTGYGGATGCTATTGGCTGAAGGTGAGGAATTTTATGGCACAAAGGGTTGTCAAATTCATAGGCCTTTAGGACCCAGGAGCAGACAAGAATCCAATAAATTCCGTTTAGCCATGCTCTAGGGTTCTCACGCACAAAGCCCATCCCCCAGTTCTGCTCCCCATGCCCATCCMCCACCCCAAYGCGCTGCTAAACCCCCAGATGAATCAATACTTCTGAGCCGAATATTAAGCCAGCAATTCAAACCGCTTATGATTTACACAAGCACGCTACAATCACACTGTTTACAGCCCAGTGAATGATTAATGATGTGTAATGAAAACAGTGACTACCACAAATGGTGTAAAGCATTTTTTTTTGGTGTGTAGACAACATGCAAAGAAACAACAATAGCATTATAGGAACTCAAGTGCATTTATTGTTCAAACATACATAACTATTGTCAAGTCTAGGCCTAGGCTATAATGGTGCAATTTACACTGTAAATAATATTTTCATAATTCTAATATTTTCTAAATAATATAGTAAACCCTGCATTCACACTAGCAGGAAAGTAATCTACTGTATATGTTCATAACAAAGCTGCAATACTAATTAGTGACATTTCAGTAATGATAGAAGTGACTAATCCAATTTAGTGGCTCCATGAAGTGAAATGGGGAACTTGCATTCGGACACTCATCGTGTAAAATGGCACTGTTATCATTATAAAGTACAAGCCAGAATCAGAGGAATGCATAGTGTTTTGAAAAATAAAACCATTACATTTGTTCTCTCCATAGTATATTCTAATCTTTGCATTGGCAAATATTTGCCATCAATGTTGCTTAGCAACCGAACATTACAAAGCAACCAAAGACTAAAGAGTGGCAGAATTGTTTATTTAGAAAATAATTAATAAAAAATTTAATTATTTATTGAAAACGGAATTTTATATTATTTTTGTTATATATCATTTGGGTGATGGTSTGTATTCAGTAGTGATTTTACTCACACAAGTCCTTTTAAGGTTTTTCCCCCATTTTTTCCATATTCATTATTGAACATTTCTGCCTTTTTTACTGCAATTACTAAGTACTGTTTAGATTTATTTTTCCAATAACTCGTTTTTCAAGATGATCGCTGCATATGACAAAGGTAGACACCACAAGAACCCGAGGCCAAAATGATGTTCAAAGTGTGTGMCAAGAACACACTTTCCATGGCTATTGCTTAGTTGTWCAGCAAAATGCTCCACTAGAAGTGCCTTTGTTTGCCACCATACTTCAACATGAATATCTTCTTCTTTACATCTTCTAGTAATGCACTGTTTTAAGATGAAACATGGTTGATTGAACTTATATTATTAAAGAAAAATGGCTAAATCTTGTTTCTTTTAATGAAGAACCCCTGGATTAGTGTATTGGCTTATTAGAAAGTCTTCGCAGTACCTTAACTATCAAACGAAAGAAGTCTTGAGCAAGCCATCACTAAAAATTTATATTTTAAATGATGAGTCYATCCTGYACGAATGTTTTTGATGATCATCTTTAAACAAAACTAAACTATATTTTAGTTCTGAAACATTTCCCGAACCATGAAGATTATTTAGACAGCTTAGCAGTTTTACTTTTTTACTAGTTACTAGATGTTGAGAACTTAAGTAGTTGATGAAGGTAACAAAAAATTTGCATGTCTCCTCAGTGACAAAACTGTCACTGATGTGACAAAACTGTCACAAAGATGGACTTGGAGTTAGCACTAGAGGAAGAAGGTGYGAAACAGGATCCTTCTTCTTCTACCCAGAGATTGACAACACATGGCAATACAAGGTGGTATCAAAAGTTAAGAAAGTTTAGTCATAGATCTCGTCACTTTTGCCATAAATGTCAAAAAAAGAGGATGAGCATGCACAACCTGCCTCGCCTTGTTCGGTCATGGACATGAGCTCTACCACTAGGAAAATTGTTGCTTTGTCTCAAGGTCATACCCATACGTTTCGTTACCCGTAGAGTTCCTCGACATAAAGGTTGGTTCACCATGGCACGGTGACGGAGTTCTTGGCAGACTTCGACACAATATTGTGGGTCACCAGCSTGGATGACCTTGGCAGCAACACTGTGGATGTTCAAATCGCATTGAGGATAGCCTGGATGTTCAAATGACACACCGACAATGGCAGTAATGTTGTGAATTGGGCTGCCGATGTCTTTTGGCACACTGACTTATGAAGGATGGTGCTCCCTGTGATTGCGTGCAAAACTAGTCTTGAAACCTTTTTATAGCATCTCGTATCATGCATGTATTTTTTATTACAATATTGTGGACTTTTTAAATAATGAAAATTACTATTCAAGTCAAACCAGGACTTTTGGTTGTGCAGAATAACCGAACAGTTAAAAACTACCTTTATCTCKCTATATAAATCTAGTGCTTGGATACCATCAAGGTAGCAAGTTCGCTCAGTACGAAAATCAAATGTTCAATGAGATCTGCTCCCCATGGAAATCCTGGGTTAGGAGCAATTTCTAAACAAATGAAGGAAGCATGAGCATCGGTACAAACAACTGGATGCTAATATGCACTCGCTGAGCACATGGTTAAGAACACCTGTGCACCTAGTACTGCATGCATTTATCTTTTTATCCAATCTTATGTGAGCAGTGCAATGTATAAAATCACACAAATAACAGGTCAGCTAGTTTGCTGTAAATTGTTTACATTAACCATTAGAATAGGGAAAAAATTGATGTCTGTGATTTTAAATGTGGCATAAACGTTGGTGCCAGAAAATGTGTTTTTTTTTATTTTTTATTTCAATAAAGGAACGGTGCGGGCAGAGGCGGGACCTTTGTTGATGAGCAGTCATCAGAGAACAGCCCGACWYTTTCAATCTGACAGAAGGCTATAGCAGAGGAGACTTCAATCACGTCAAACCTTGAGGCAGATTGGCTACCACGGCAGATCACCATGATGGGTTTCACTTCTATAAACCAACATCAGATAAAAAAAAATTGAGGCTCTAGTGGGCACAGGTTCACAAAAACAGGACAGTCAAGTACTGGAAAATCATAGCCTGGCCTGATGAAACTTAATTTCCTATAGTTCTTGTTAGATGGATGCAATTATGTCATCATGGTCCAGAATCTCAAAGGAATGTTCCCAACATCTTGAGGATTCCATGCTACAAAAGAATTAAGACACACAGATGATACCGATTTATCCAGAAATATCCAGAGAAAATTTAACTTCAATGGATGAACAACCTTTTGTCCAAGAGGCTTAACTGAACAGAAAGACATGGAATTATTGTGGTTGCTCCAATCAAGGGGTCAGAGCAGCAGACCATCCAATTTGGACACAACCAATGCCCCCCAAAGTCAACCACAAAGAGAAACTTGATAAAAGTTGGACATACCAGGTAACAGTATGTATGGAAATAGTTAACGCTCACTATTAAAAATTTCCACGGTGGTTTACTTGAAACATACATACATCAGGTGTTGAGTTCTAAGAGGACAATCTTTCATTAGTGATTTATAYACACTTTCATTAACTCAAAAGCAGAAAATAAAGAAATGAATACCTGCCATTTTTAAATACTTTAATTCACAACTTCTTAATATTAACTAAGGATACAACACTGACATTTTACAGTTCAAGGTCACAGATTCAGCTGAATGAAAAAGATTAGTCAGTAATAAAAGATGAAGTTGTTCTGGATGTCTCTGTACTGGTTTCTGTTGCAGACTGAAATAGCCTCAAAAAGGTGTTTTGTGGTTTCTGGCATAATGTCCTTCTCCCAACACAAAATTACTCCAATAAGAAAGTCATGAGGAATGGCTGAACTCTCATTAGAAATGGAACTTGTACACAGGTTAAGCGTTCTGTAAAAACTGCAGTATTTGAGTTTACAGTTAGATTCTGCAAAATCATGAACATTTGCTGACATATACACTGCAATAGTCTTGAAAAATACATCCATATCTAAGCTTGAGCTATTCATATAGAGAATCATTAGAGGAAAAAAATATAGATATGTATATATGACCTCAAAATGAACAATTTAGTCAGTATTTATTTGGGGGAAAGTCAGTCTTTTTTGAGGGGTGAGAGAGGTTATCATAACATGGACAAAAATAAAAATCCTGTTGGGATGTTTAAGACCAAACACTTAGGGTTTTTGGTTAAATTGTAACCGGGTTTTTGGTCTTTTTCACCGATGACTGAGAAGATGTCAAGCTTGAATTCCATCCAGACAAGAAACTAAATTGGGAATCAGAACGATGTTTAACAGCATTATTGAAAGCTAAAATCAGGCCTTTGTGATCAATATCAGGAAACTTAATACATTAATATGAATGCTAGTGGCTATGGCAACACTGTAATTATTGAGCACCAAGATACCAGTTTTCTCTCATTTAAAACCAGGAGTGAGAAGCACAGAATCAAATACACTGTTGTATTTTTATGTTAAAGGCCATTTAATTTTGTATAGTGCTCCAAATCTATTAAATGATACGGAGGCTAAAGTTCTTATTAATTATTATGCACGGTTACGTCCTGACCTGCACTGTCTCTAGTGCTCTTAGTTTTTTGTTTTGTTTTTTCAGATCATGGTCAAAATCGTTACTCCCTCCTAAAGCCAGTTGGCTGTTTATGAGGCATGAAGACGAGCAGGGAAGAACAGATCAGTGTCTCAGATGAAACCATAGCTCAGCTAGGCAGTAATTAACTTAAGATTCAAATTAGTAGCAAGTTCTCAGTAGATCTAATTCTTGCATTTTTTACAGGCAGAAATAAAGAACATGAAAAATACACTGCAGCTTTAGTTCTTTAAACACAAATGAGTTTAGATTTTTCCTTCTGATTAATCTCAAAATGAGTGCTTGAAAATTAGCTGTTCTATTAAATCAGGAAGAATACTAAATGATTCTGCAGACACACAAAAAAAATCTCATGTTCTTTTGTGTAAAAATGCATCCAAAACGAGCCAATCTTATTTAATACAACTTTTAACATACAATGGAGCTGGCCAAGCAAAACTCATGTGACAACAGGTCTGTAACTCTTGCTAGAGAATAAACATAACCATACCCCCTTGAGCAATAAAACTTAAAATTTTATGCAGTCTATACCTATAGGCTTATGCAGGGAAAAAATAAAAACATAACCAAGGCATTTCTGAAATAAAAAAAATTATTATGTGTCATCCCTCTAATCCATCCATTACAAGGAGTCTCAATTAGAAGGCAGGTTAATTTGTACATTTAGTCTTTTCAGGGAGCCTCTGCATAGTGATACAATGAAGTAATGTGGTCTTGGTTTATTAAAATAAAAAAATAATTGATAAAAAAAAACAAAAAACACCTGAAACAGAAGAAATCTAATTAAATTTCCCTCTTTGGATCACCCAAGTTGGTCATACGTGTGAAAATTCATATTTTGACATAAAACTCCCACTCAGACAGAAATTATCATGTTTTGATCCAAGTAACACCCCGGTATAAGAAATTCTAATAGTATATGTGGATATAAAAGTCTCTAGCCTATACAGAGTGTACAAGTGGATGAATCTGTATCACCGGTGACAAATTGACCCGTAAGATTTTCTGAGCCTCTTTCCTCACCTCCTCGTCAGTGACAGACTCGTCCACTTTGATGACTTTCCACTGAAGACTATTTCCATTTAGTTTAGACACGTCTTGGCCGTTTGTGACGAGTGCTGGCTGAGACCAGCTCAAACCCTGGCAGTTCAGCCTCCTCATTGATTCACTGTCCTCACAATTCAAACCATTGCTCATCACACCAGACTTGCCTGTTATTATCTGGACCTTTTTACCCTCTTTCAGACTAATACCATTTTGACAAACGATGGGGGCAGAATCTCCAATAAGGGCATCATCCACTTTAACTGGACACGACAAAACTCTTTTATTGTCCAAAGCTACTACACTTGACATTTGAGTGATGTTTTCTGAAGGAGAATGTGGTATCCCAGAGAGAGTTGGTGGGCGCTGGACATTGGGACTAATCGTGCTTTGCGAGTCCACACCAAAGTGAATTTGCAACCTTGCAGTATGGCCCCCAGTAACACCCTTTATGTTTGTTAATTTCAGGCACTGCTGCACTTGAACAGAACTTGAAATCGGCACTGATGGTTTGGGTGAAACAGTCTGCTTGAGAGTATCTACTGAAAGATTGGTTAGTAGAATCTTGGGCTGGTTTTGTAGGATGGCCTTGGTGCTTGTACCAAAAACTGACGAAGTGACATCCTTGTTCTTTATCCAAGTCTTTCGTCCTCGTTTTTTACAAGGTTTTTGTACTCTTGGAATCTTACTGCCAACTTCTGCTGTGAAAGGTTGTGCTGTACAAGACCTGTATCCGTACACATCTTTGCTTCTTAGCACAACTGGTTTACGTCCTTCATCTTTTAATGCCTGAAGAAAAGATACCATTTGCCTCTCTGTCTCAGAGAGGTCCTGGGAAATGGGATTGAAGACCTTCAAAGCCTCCTTGAGGGCCGTCTGTCCAGCTGAAGCAAATCTGGACCAGGAGAGAACAGCCCTCTCCACATTTGGTTCTTCACAATTCATGGTACCCATCCACAGATGGGATGCATAAAGGCTTCAGGTGTCTGTAAACATGAAATATATAGGGTTAGGTTAAGCCCAATCCAACAAAAATAAAAATTTATCAACAAAGTGAAATAATTTAAATAATAAAGTAACAGGTGATGAGATGTAGGTTACATCACATCAATTAGCCAGGGATATGGTCAAACTGCCTCTGATGCAACACCGTAGAAGAACTTTAAACCACTGTACATAGACTGTTACATAAATTCACTTAATATGTTTTAGTTTCTCTAAAGCCCAAGGTGAAATCAAAGGTATGGTCACTGAATGTTAAATATAAACAGCATTGATGCTGATTGCACAGTGCAAAAGTGAGGAATACTATGATTTCTTGTTCCCCAACTTGATTTTATACTCAACAGATTATGCCTGGCAAAAAAACAAACAAAAAAAAACAAGAAGAAAACAAATATGAAGTTAAAAACAATTAAAAGATATTTCTGAAATTAGTGGAATGAATTCCTCGAAGAATAGTGCTGAACGATCAGCTCCGCAGAAGAAATGAGGTCAGACAAAAAATGCACAATAAATGCAAGTTTAATAGTAAAAGAGCATTTCCATGCATATTGTAATAACCATGGACTGGGACTAAATAGCAATGTGTGGCCTTAACTTCATGTTAGACTAAGAAAGGCTTAAATTTGACAAGAAGCATAAAGTTTTGGCATATGCAAGTGTGATGGGGTGTCAGGGAAAGAAAGGAAGCCCATGAAATGATGCACCCATTATATGCACAGTGACCACTGTACGAGCCTTTTGAGACAGTGTTGTGCCGTGGGGTTGCTTCAAATGGTCAGTTAGCAAGGATCAGCAACTTTTTGCTTTTTAAATTTATAACAAGGTTAACATATTCATGGATATTTTCTATTCATGTTCCAAAATTTTAAATATAAAAAAAGTCGATCTTGGCAGAATTTACCATCAAATACAAACACGGTCAAACAGAATATTAGAGTTTGACTTTGTTTTGGCTAGACAGTGTAATTCCAGAGATGTCAGAGTAAACATCCTAATAGTGGCAATAAATCACTGTTTCTAGTTAAGTCATTGTATCACTTTAAAGAAAAAAATAATAAATTAAATAGAGTAACGGACACCAATTAAATAGATGAACTTATTCAGCAAACACAGCTAGCCAAACATCACACCAGAGATGAAATATTACACCCACCTTATATCAAAGCTAAAGTATCTGCTGTGGAATTTACCCTGGTGTCAAAGGATGTTAGATATTAAGTCGATCTCATCACCGACAAATTGTACAGCAGCAGATATTTCACAGCATAGGGTGAAATGACGCTGCATACGTTTACATTCAGCGCTGCCTACTGTTTTATTTGCCTGTGAAGCACTCGCAATATGATATAATGTTTTATTTTTATTTGCCTGTGAAGCACTCACAGTACGAGACAAAAGTTGGTGTGATGATGGCGCTGCTTACTGTAGGAATGCCTGCGACATGCCTGTGACGCAAACACCACAATGTGCCGTCGCAGCAGACACGTCGCAGTCTAACCTGGAGGTTCAGAGGTTCAGTGGTCCAGATCGCGGTTTGACATCCCTGTTGTCACCATAGGCGTTCTTGCGCCTCGTCAGACATTACCTCCAAAGGTATCAGGCTTATCAGGCTGTATCAGCCTCTCGTAGCTGCGGTGACACTCACAACAATGTGCATCTCTCTGCAGATGAAGTGAGTGGCCAGTCCAAAAACTGGCCTTTCTTTAGCCGGCAGAAATGAAGCCACAAAGACAATTGTGACACGGTCACAGGATGTCAAAGACCTGTGACATGCTTAACTACCTGCGGCAAACAAACACGGTTTGTTGATGCAAACCACGATTGCCACGAACACGATTGTGACACGTTGACAGTATGTCATAAACAGCCTACGTAACCACAAAATTCCAAGACCAGCAGTTAAATAGTGTCACGCTTTGTGAATGCGTGATCCTCACTCTAGGGCTGTAGGTAATGAATTTTTTAGTAGTCAAGTATTCTACCAAAAATGTAATTGATTAATCGAGTAATCGGATAAAATGCTGTTTAATTAAGCAAAAGTACAATGTAAAATATATAAGAGAAACAAAGATTAATTGGTTTTATTTTTAGAAAAATCTACTTTTATCTTTAAATGCAAACAGTATTTTATAAAAAATAAACATTGTCATTATTCACAATACAAGGAAAAGCTTAAAGTTGAGATTAAATAAGTGCATTACATTGACAAATTCTTTTTTTAAAAAAAAAAGTTTTTTCTCAGATGCAAAAACTAAATAAAAAAAGGTATTTCAAATGAATTAGTATAAAAAAAACTAAGGCACATTGTAAAATAAATTAATATATTTTTATCGCTCCCTTCTATTTTGCAGCCCGCAACAGAACGCTCCCTTAAATTGATACACGGCTAATTGTTTGTGTCTCCTTCCGCTTTGTTGGTGATGTAAGTGCTTCTTCTTCGTCTGTGTTTACTAGCGGTTTGCACGCCAAGCAATTAATTGCGCAAAAACGTAAAACGGGCTTTTAAAATTTATTAAAAGAAGCTTCGAGGCAGGAGATTTTGCCTTGATAATTTTTTGTTATCGAATTACTCAAGTTATTCGAGGAATCGCTTCAGCCCTACTTCACTCCGAAAAATGAAATCATCAACAAATTTAAATTCTTTGAAACTGTCGAGAATTCAACCACATCTATTACATTTCTCATATCACACTCGTACTCCGCGACATGCCGTTTGACTTTAAATGCATTGTTTTGTTGATTCCATATTTCAATATGTTGTTTGTATTTGTTGAATACCATGTGTTCAACATTAATAGAACTTTGCAATACTTTATGGGTTAAAACCCTTAGGGGTCGACGTCATTGTAGACAATGCATTTTCCCCCTCTTTGAAAGTGTTTTTGTAAATTAAACTATACTATAGCAACCCAGAAAAAAAAAACATGTACACAAATGTTAAATAGTTTTCTTTCCAACAGTTTATTGCCACAAAAAATGCCACATTTCTTGATTCTTTTATCTACACTCGTTAGAGACCCGCCGCTGGACATAGCACAAATACAGTATATACTCACTAAATAAATGATGCTTTTTTTTAAAGTGAAGGCATGCAGCGATGTGAGCAGCTTTATTTTGGAGCGAATGGAGTGCTATTTTGTTTTTCTAGGGTACAGATTTTACATTTTTCTCATTTGCGGATGGATCCTTGTGATGCATCCTAGTGTATTATGACTGAAATAAAGCTGCTCATATCGACTGATATCGAAAGCGTTTATCAGGTAGATGAAAACGTGAGCGGCAATATGAACAGCTATGAACAGAACTGGGGCAACTTTTGCAAAGCAGGTGAAATGTAAAAACAGTACCCCAAAACAATAAAAGCACCCGCTAAACAAAGGCTGCCTTTTGTACAGGGAAAGCGCGATCCAATTGTGAGCAGCTTTACATTTTACACCCGCGACGAACACTTTCACTTTGCAGAGTTTTGATCAAAATGCATATGAAAGCATGCACCGATATGATTAGATTTAATAATAAAAAAGCAGACATAATCCTCCCAAAATACAACAAAAATATATACTCGCCAAATAAACACTGGTTTTGCAATGCTGCGTGTCATAATGTACTATAACACATTTTTCTGTGTAGTTTTTTTGGGGCAAAAGAACAGCATTTCAATGAATGTTTTAGAAACCATGCTTTTTTATGATTTCCCTCCCTTTTTCCCTGGGATCTAAGTGTATAGGTTTGAACAACAGAGTCTTGGGGTCACCGGAGCCACATGTTAATAGCCCTTATACATTCATAAGTCATAGATTATTCAGTGAAACAGAGGCCCTGCTAAAAAAAAGTTTGGCACATCAGTCTTTACCCCAAATTAAAAGTATGAGTGTTATAATTTAGTTGTTTTGCTATGGGCACATACCAAAAACTTTCATGAATTCAGCGCCGTGTTCAAAACAATGTCAGGTTTGTTTATGCTACATTTTCTCTGCTTTTCTGCTAAGAGTTTAAAATTTACTTTTTTGTACGTGCAATTTCACACAAGTTTCAAATTTTTACATGGATCTGACATATTTACATCATCGGCATTATGAAAACACATAAATAAAGGAAATGTATTAACTACCCATGGTAAAGATTGGAAATTTACACAAATTAAAGAACAGTGTTGAATCACTGAAGGTCTTCAGAAAGCCCCTGGCCCCTTAAGAGCAAGTTAATAAATGTCATTAATTATATATCATGCATTCTGTTATTTTGCCTTGGACTCAAACCAGAGCTGTACATGGGTAAACCTCTAATGTGATTATACATTTTCTTAGCTGATACAGATTTAATTGTCTTTCGCGACCTGCTGATTTAAATTTCTATAATTTTATAGAAATAATTCTATAATTTTATATATTTTCCTTAAATGGAAAAAAGAAAAAGGAAAAAGTATATTCATAAAACATGGACAAACGTTTTTATTAAATAACTTATCAAAATATCAAAATAAAATGAAGTTTTGAAATGGCCTAGTCAAATTACAGACCTCAACCCACCGGAAATGCTATGGCGGGACCTTAAGAGAGCTTAAAAGAGTTTTTATTTTGCCATGTTCATCAGTCTTCCTAAGCATGTTAAAGAATTTTGCATCAACTTATTTAATGCTAATAAATGTTAATTCACTGCAGTACACCGCTTACATTACATATTGTATTACAGGCATATAATGCAGATAACTGCGCACGCTCAAACCTAGGATTGTAAGGCTAACCAGAACTAGCCATACGGCTAACAAAGAACTAGGAATATCGCTGTATGTAACTTTTCAAGGATATTAATAGAATTTGGAATAATTTTTTTGCACATGGTTGTGGAATTTGGCCACAATTATTTATGTTGTACTTGCGTTCCAGGGGATTGAAGATTGCAGGGGGGGGGGGGGTGACACTGAGGAACATTGACATTAATTAGTATTCAACCAATAAAGCTTACATATGTGTTTTCTTTGGGAACTCCTGGAACAAAACATTCAGTCCTTTTCCTGGTCATATGAGACCCACAAAACCTTTTCAGACCAAGTCCGTAGTAACCTTCTTTGCCGTTTCCCTTTTACAGGAAGGTTCACAACCTTCCTGAATTGTTTTTTCATCATGATTCCTTTTTGATTTTAAGTGGTTGAAAGAACATTAAGGCAAAAACAAAATTCTGCTCAAAGCAGCCATATAATCAGAAACACATCTTGCTTTTGGTCAACAAGTCAGGAGCAGAGCCTTTTATTGATCCACAGTCTCAGAGGAAGAGATTGGCTAGTGGAGGCTACCATGACTATCATGATTTAAAAAAAAAAAAAAAGAAGAGTTGTGGTGGTGGGGGAGTGCTAGTAATTTTATTTAATTTTTAATTGCCCGTTTGAACAGCTGCATAGGGTATTCCACAAAATGGCTTATTTGCCCCAAGCAAGAGGGAATGTTGAGCTCCATTTAAAGATTCTGGCTGAGACAAACACACTTTCAAAAAGATAAGCTTGTTTTGTACCAAGCTCACATTTTGAACATAGATTTGCTAAATCTATTACAGCATGCCACCTGTTGTTTGAGACAACCTATTGGAATGGAACTAGCCAGTGTCGAAAAAAGCTTAAAAGTAGAAATATAGTGGACAGACCACATGATGGAAGCAGTAGGAATGTAAAGACCAGATTGCCAAAACAAAGAACTTAAGGGTTAAAAATAAATAAATAAATAAACACCAAAGAATTGTAAAACCAATTCAGCTCTCCTAATCATAACCACTGTTCCCTCTTTCAGTACGTCTCTTAGCCAGCTAATCACACAAACTGACTCAGAAATCTATTGCATCGTTTCTGAAAACCGCCATTTTGTCTCTTGCTGTCATATGATACATCAGCTGGTTTGCAATCTGTCGCATGGTACATCATGTGCTCAAGGTGTTTACAAATATCCTTCCTTTTTCCAACATAATACTACTCATCCTTTGACTATTCCAGCAGTATATAGGTATATATACTGTTTATTCCTGATTTAACATTATTGTCAACATGATAATGTACTTTGTGTGTATAAATGACTTTATATTTTATATACATACATACACACTTTTATTCTATGTCTATTGTCTAGTGACAATAAGGGTCCAAGTTTGGTTTTCTGGAAATCAAACACTTGCAAGCTGGGTCCATGTTCTGTTGACCTGATACATACCCCTATTAAGAAAGGTGTTACTGGTTTTTAGAGCGTTCTCCTTCCATTAACATTGTTGAGGAACCAAGTATTTGCAGTTCTCTAAATACTGATAGCGAGGATTCTGATTCTGTTCATGAAAACACTAAAAGTAGTCAACGGACAGGTAATAGGGTTTGTAGTTTGAAAACTATCCCCAACAGCCTTAAAGCTGGAGGAACCCTACTGCAATCCAGTCGATGACTGTTTGGCAACTAACAGGCTAAAGCTCTGTTGCTTGTCGATAGATTATATATATCAGTCTCCATGAAAGCTGAAATGCCTGAAACGAAAGTTGGATAGGCAGGTTGCCGTTTCCATTCCTAAAGCAAATCATCCAATTGATATTGTAATCCCCATCAAAAAGCCTCTTCCTCCATTTCCTCCAAGCTTATGACTAGGGGTGCTCTGCTTGATCGGTCGCCGATCATAATCTGCCGATAATAGCTTTGGGAAGTTTGATTGGCAGTCTCTATAATGGCCAATTAATGGCATAATCAATGGCAAAAAAAAAATTTTTTGGGCGCGCTGCTAAAACAGCTTCACCGGTCTGGCAAGTCTACGTGTTGTGTGTAAAAAGACAATACATTAGCAATCTGCAACCTGTGTAACAAGCCAATTGCACGAGGCGGAAGAACAAAAAGCATTTTAACATCAAGAACCTCAGACATTTGAAGGTTAGGCACGTAAAGGAACACGAGCAGTTTTCAAAGTTGGCTCACGCTAAGAGAGTGGGAGAGCTCAGCAACTCGCGTGCCGCCACTCACTCAGCTGTCGATAAAACCCCTATCTCATCTACGCGGTTTCGCTCAGTTTATGCTCAAGTATGGTTGATCATGATTCACTGCGAGTTTTAGTGCTGTGATTAATTTTTCGCACGGAAAGATGTTTTAATTTTTTTGGTGGCCCTCGCGGATGCTTACGGACCTTGCGGAACTTCCGCCGACTCACGTCCCACCTGTCTTATTTTATTTAATTTTATACAATCTACAGAAAAGTTGTATTTGTCAAGCTCTAAGCTGTTCCCAATTACTAACCTAGCACAGGCTCCTATGTTTTAATTTGACGTGTTGCACATGTTGCTTGCCAATAAATACAGTTGTCAATTCATGATATTCCTCTTCTTGTAATTTCAGTAATTAATTTACATTGTTGTTAGATATAGAATAATAAACAATGCTACATAAGGCTTTGAGTAGACCCTGTAATCGGTGATCATATCGGCCGATACAGCTTCTAGTGATCGGAAATCGGTGATCAGCCTCAAAAATCCTGATCGGAGCACCCCTACTTATGACCTATCCTTTTGTGGTGGTCCAAGGTAGGAAAGGCAGTGAACCGATGCACCCCAGGACTGAAGGCTGGCCCATGTTGCCTGATCCAATAGAACAACTACTGTAAGTGAAACTGATGAAAAAAGTTAACGCTGGTCCCATAGAAAAATAAAAAATAAAATAAAAAAAAAAAACACACTGCATCACAGTTTGAACCAGCCACCTGAGAATCTGCAAAAGTGCCAATAATGGGGATGCAGGTCAGAACTGGACCATGGAGCAATGGAAAAAACATGGCCTGGGCTGATAAATCATGTTTTCTTTTACATTATGTGGATGGTAGGGTGCATGTGCATCTCTTACCAGGCAAAGAGATGGCACCAGGATGCACTATGGAAAGATGGCAAGCTGGCAGATTTCATCCTATCTATGGTGGCCCCATGCAGCAACTTACAGGACTTAAAGTATCTGAGATCAAGGGTCAAGGTATGGAGGAACATACACAATATCAGACAACTAGTTTAAATTTTATTAATGATGTGGACATATGTATGCCTTGTTAAAATATGATACAAGTGCAAGGTTAAACTGCAATACATTTAAAAGTCAAATCACAACGACAATAAGATGTGAAAAATATTGTTCAGCACGTCATCACCACCATGGTCATCTTCATTACAAAGCATTTTAATCTTTGTACTGCTGTTGCAGCCCTGGCCTGAAGAGTCTTCAGGCCTGAAAAAGAAGTGTGTTTCATGCTTCATTGACCTGCTATGTGACATATGATTACTGCTAAATGGTGTTATATAATGAATGCACTGGCCTACCAACTTGGCCTAAAACTTTGAGCTGTTGACAGGCTAGTATCCTTTGCACAAAACCTGTAAGCGATGTACATCGTTACTTGGGGGGGATAGTTAAATCAAGGGCACAAACTGGGCCCTTTAACGCCATGTAATTTTTAGTATGACCACATCAGTTATGCCTGGTGTTTTTGTTTATTTTTTTCTATTGGTCTACAATTCACTCACCAACTAAAGTTTTTGACACCGGATCCATTACTGAGATCCTGCGGAAGAACAAAGAATGTAACCAGAAGCAGCTGCCCTGAGGGGTAATGAACCAAGTGAGGGCTTGCACACACCATGCCGCACTGCCTACCTTCCTGCTAACCAACGTTCAGTCTCTGTAGTGAAAACAATAATCTAATGACTAGGGTTAAATTTCCAAGTGACATAGCTGATCCCAGCAGTACCGGTCAACGGAATCTAGCCAGCCAAGTTCTTCTAGATTTTCCACATACACAGAGCAGTCAAGGAGAGGCGGTGCGTGTCTGAAGGTAAGCAGCAGCTGGTGTGAAAGTATTGTACCTCAGGTACACTCATGCACATCCAATAAGATGCTCGAGGTCAGAAGCTGAAGCCAGAAGCCTTTGAGAGGCTACATCGGCTCCTCATTACCCGACACACTGGACCCACCATAGCTTGCGCTAGGCGGACATTGTCCCATCTGTCAGCACTTGAGCCAAGCAAGCTTGGTCCTGGGGGAACTCCAGCTCTCAATATGCCCAATTTAATTAACCAGTTAATAACCAAGGTGGCAATGTTGCTCATAAGTTTGGAGGTGATGTTCCTGGGATCAGTATTTGTTCGATTGTTGAGATCAAATATTAACAACAGTTCTCTAAGATCAATTACCGCATTTAAATTTGAGGTTACCCTAACCATTACCAACTTGATTGGATTTCTCCTGATACATCTGGCAGAGATTACTACTTTATGCCAATCTGTTCCCCTTACCCTTCTGTAAAGTCTGTGGGATTTCAAACTGAGCCCATTTGGTCAGTTGTTTCTTTTAGTACTTAAGGCCAATCTTGCAGCTCCTGTCAAGGGTTATCTTGCATTAAATAGGATTGTTAGGCTTGATTATTGTCTGGCTTTATTTTACATGTGTTTTAGCTTGGTTATCTTCCAACTCTGTTATAACATCTCACATACGCTGTTTTCTTGAAAAATGTTTTATATTTTGCCTCTTACTTTTCACATGTCCACATGTTCATGAATCTATGTTTACCTAGTTTAAATCATCTATTTTGTCTCTTTGTGCATTTAAAGCACATGTATTTTCCTTTGTCTTATGCGTTAAACTTTCTTTTTAAACCGCCAGTTATCAATGAAGTATTTTGCTGCTCTCCAGGTGATGTGGTTTTCTTCTGTGTACTCTGCACACCTCGTATGCACCTGTTCTGTAACATTTTAACATTAAGGCAAACAACATGCCTTCCACAGTTGCTTTCTAACCTTTCTTTGACAACAACCTATTCCCCTTTCTGATCAGGAAACTTGGTGAGCGCGCCTCTCACTGACCATGTCTGACCGAGGAAGTGACGCTGATGGGCGGGCTATTTCACACGTATCCAACCAATCAGAGATGAGGCGAATTTGCTGGAAAAGATGGGAAGTAAAAACTCTACTCCTTCCTCTGCTATATTTGAAAACCTTTTTTTTTGTGATTCACATATAAATGTGTGTTCTCCATATAGAATCATTCTACATACGACTTTGTGATTTACTGTTTTCTACATAAACACTTCTAAGTGGGCAGAACTATTTTGCATGTCATATAACCATGTAAACATGGCTATACATACTGAAGCCACGTCTTACTATATTGATTGCTTAAAACGATAACTATAATATTTTAGTAAATTCATATGCACAAGATGCTAAGATCTGATTTTCCATGCTAATGTGCTCCAGATAACAACAATGACTTGACTAGGAAGGGTTAACCATGTCTTTATGTTGCATCCCAAAACTGAAATAAAAAAAATAAATAAATAAACTTATTAATGCCTTTTAGTGCTTCAGAAAGAGGCAAAGCTGTGTGCAAGAGTTTTTTGTATTTAAATTGTCACTACATGCATTCCTGACATGGCAACTGGGCTCTCTCATTAATTCTAGGTTAATTTTGGGAAATTATTACTTGCAAAATAAGTAGTAAAATCCAATTTAAAAATTTGTCACATACACAGTATGATATGCAGTGAAATGATTAAACGATTGCCCGTGCCCTTAAAATGAAAGATTATTATAATAGGAAATAAATATGAATAAAAAAAGAAATTAAATGGTAAAAAAGTAAGTTTAGCTAAGAAACATAGAATGCAACATATACAATATAAGAAAAATATAAGAAAACCCTAGCTGTACAAATTGTGCTTAAAGAAATGGTTAAAACATTAATGGTAAAAGTTATGGTTATTACATACTGGCAAGTCAACCAAAAGATAAATTGACTATAAAAAGTAAAATCAAACTATGAATAAATAAATTTAGTATGGCCTAATGGGCTTTCCATAATTTTTTTTTAATACCCAAGGGCTTTCAAGAAATTGTGAAGTAGGGGAGCAATGGTGCATCATTTATTTAAAACAGTGGCAAAAACAGTTCCCAAAATATAAGCACTCAAACCAAGTCCAGTGAGTGGGTGAGCGTGGAGAGGGCGGGGCTTAGCCTGGGTGCCATAGCAATGGTCCTGCCTGCGTAGTTGACTCTCACGCAGAATGTAACATGATCTCTCCCTCTTGACCTCTAGCGTACTTAAATAGGAGAGTCACTGTGCTTTTTCTAACTAAGGTAGATACCTTGGACACTATTGGTGCTACAACTTTAATTTCTAGATTGATTCAGAGAAATGAGATTTACATTTAGTAAGAACGATTTTTATCACTGGACAATTTTATAATGTTATTTCTTTTGTTTCTATCCGGATACGTAGCTAGTGTAAAATTTAGAAAAAAACATCAAGTTCCCATGGATTGATAGCAGGGTTTTGGGGGCAGTTTTTGAAGGGGTAATTATTTTTTTTTTTAACCAGAGTAACAGCCATTTTGGAGCTGCCTCATGAATGAGTGTGACATGGGAGCAAAGGTTCTGAGCAGGTCTCGGTCAAAATCCATAAGGACATCCCTACTAATTATTGTTGAATGCAATCTATTTGCTATGAAATGTTTATATTTAACTATAATGAAATAATTTATCAAGTATTTTGGGGGCAACATGATAGCTACTTAGCTAGTGACCTCACTATTTTAATTTTTTCTTTTCTGCATAAAATCATAATGCTTCTACAGACACACACATTCATATAACAGGGGCAATTTGGAAAGGCCAATTAGTCTAATGTGCATGTCTTTGAACTATGGGAGGAAACCAGAGTACAGCAAGTTTGCTGTAGATAGCAACAGACAGCAGATCTACAAACATTCATAGATGCGAACAAATTGCAAAAGTAGCTCACATGTATTGTACAAAAAACAGACAATGCAGCCAGATACCAATATTTACAATATGTTCAGTGTCTAAGTGAATGTATACAATGTCGAAAGTCCGGTATATTGTGTGTGTGTGTGTGTGTGTGTGTGTGTGTGTGGGTAAAGAGAAATGGGTCGGCCTCACCGGTTTCAATAAATCAGTCTGGGAGTACAATGATAGAAAACTGCTGACCTGTAAAGCTATCCCAAAGGTGAATGTTATAATAATAATTTCGGAAAATCCTTAACAAGACAGAGTTCATAGTCCAAGACGGCTCTGAGACAAAATGCCGTCCGTTCAAGTTCGCAGTAAACACCATGTAGCATTGTTTTCCAGGGGCTTCCTTTTATTGAGGTCAGCTGAACCCATTGTGTCCCCTGGATTCACCTTGCTATTTGGAAGCGTAGTCTTGCAAGAGTATAATGCGAAACAAAAACACCAAAAGTGTGTATAACACCCCTATCTCAAGTTTCATTTTTCACACGGACCCGCCAAAAATCCTGGTGAACCACGATAAACCGGACTTAAGTCCACTGCGTGAACCCGTGCTGACTCTGCACAGGTGAGTTAGGGCTATTTTACCTTGTTTTTGCTTTTTAAGTTAATTTTCAACAACTTTAAACCGGCTAATTCATCACCGTCACCACCAAGCTGGAGCACCTGGGACTCAGCTCATCTCTGTCTCAGAGTATCTCCAACTTCCTAACTCGCACACCACATTCTGTAAGGATGAGTGGACATGTCTCAGCCTCCCTCATGCTCAGCACTGGAGCACCACAGGGTTGTGTTCTGAGCCCTCTACTGTACTCACTGTACACACACAACTGCGTAGCCTCTACCAACTACACCACCATCAAGTTTGCTGACGACACCGTCGTGGTGGGCCTGATCACTGACAATGATGAGACGGCCTACCAGAGGGGAGATTGGAAATCTGGAGCGCTGGTGCCAGAGGAACAATATTCTTCTAAACGTCAGCAAGACAAATGAGTTGATAGTGGACTTTAGCACAAAGCAGGAGAGGAACACTGAGACCCCAGTCATCAAAAATAGCCCGGGGGAGAGAGTTGACAGCTTCAGATACCTCGGGGTCCACATCAAGCAGGACCTATAATGGTCCTGTCACATCAACACCGTGGTGAAGAAGGCCCGACAGCGTCTCTACCACCTCAGGCGCTTGAGAGACTGTAAACTGCCCTCCGAGGTGCTCAGGAACTTCTACTCCTGCACCATAGAAAGCATCCTGATGGGAAACATCACAACCTGGTTCGGGAACAGCACCATGCAGGACAGACGAGCTCTACAGAGGTTGGTGCGATCAGCTGTGTGCTTCATTCACACCGAGCTCCCTTACCTGCACTCAATCTACAGCAAGCGGTGCTGGGCTAGGAAGATCGTGAAGAACCTCACCGATGCCAGCAATGGACTGTTCTCTCTGTTGAGGTCATGAAAGTGATTCCGCTCCCTGAAGACCAATACAGAGAGACTGAGGAGGAGCTTCTTCCTGCAGGTGATACGGTCTCTCAACCAGCACATCACACAGTACTGACCCACTTTACACACCCACACTCATGTTTCTTGCACTCTCTCTGGACATTCGGGACAATCAGACACTAATGGTCACTGCACATCTTGCACATTACAATTTATTCTATTATGCACAAGTCACTTGAAGTATGAACACTTTACAGCATACTTGCACACTGCCTGGACTTTTCTATTTATACTCCACTCCTTCCCAAACAAAAATTCCAAATTCTATATTTTTCTATATTGTACACCTAGGTTTTCATGTATTTCCCCTATATTGTATATTTGTACTGTACATATATTTTATTCTTAGTTAAATCTACTTCCATTTTCTTTTTTATATTTATTTCCTATTAATAGTCTTTTATTTTAAGGTCACGGGTAGTCGCCTAAGTATTTTCACTGCATATCGTACTGTGTATGTGACAAATAAAATGTGAATATATATATATATACACAGACACACACACACACAGACACACACACAGACACACACACAGACACACACACAGACACACACACAGACACACACATTGTACTTAGTACCTCTTACCCACTGAAATCCTATGAAAGCAGTAAATCACAGCCAGGTGCTGATAATCATCAGCCCTTGATTAGCTGATCAGTGTGCAAATGGCAAATGTCTATAAAATAGGTTTGATGGTCTGGAGCATTCAGGTATGTTAACGCAATGGAAAAAGGAAAAGACATTAGCAATGGTCTGCACTTTTGTTGTGCAGGTAGATAAGGTATTGCAGGAAGGTACTGCAACATCAACAATTAAATTATTTATAAGTGAAAAGCATTCGAGACAGTTGTCAATCTTCCTAGGAGTCAAACTGTAAAGTCCATGACCGCACAATTAGATGAAGAATGAACAAGCACAGTTTGTTCGGAAGGGTGCCAAGAGAAACCTCTGTGTAAAAAGATCATGGAAGCAGGATCAAGATTTATAAAACTGAATCTGAACAAACTACAAGCAGGTATTAATGTTCCGATTTTTTTTTGTTGCTGAAATTAGATTTTTTTTGCACTATTGTTCACATTGTCATTTAAATGTGACGGTCATCAGTCTCATGTGTGAACTGTATACGCCCCTGAAGTGACCCGTATGCGCCGAAATGCCAGATGCTATGTTTGGACGCAAAATGGATGCGGCTTGTGATAGCATGTGTGTAGCGATTTTTAAGTTAATATGCAATCGAAGCATAAATAACAAGCGATAAGAATATTGAGAAGAAAGAGCATAAATTTTAATTATGGCCTTTGTGGAGCAGTGGCTGCTACCTCTGTACAGAGGAATGTGTGGGTGCGGAGTCTGAGCCAGGACTGGTGGGTTTCTTATGCGAGGGGCTTCACGACACCGAGTTTATTAATAATTTTTAAAATGAGAAACATTTGAATGGATCTGTCAGCGCCTCTCTTTAAGCCTTTCACGGCAAGACACTCAACTCCGGCAACCCATATCTGTGAGCAAGCACATGAAATGCGACATGGTCGTTCAAACCAAAGCAACATTGCAAATCATTGGATATGTATCCAAACCATGTCTGTTTTTTGTACAATACATGTGAGCTACTTTTGCATATTAAAGTGGCCTGGGCCCGATTTGAAACAATCAGATTTGTGCTGTTCAGACGGTCATAAGAAAATCAGGTATGGGTCACATTTGGGCAAAAAAAAATTGGATTTGGGCCACTTCAGCCTGCAGTGTGAACTAAACCCCAGAACAACTACTCATGGTCAAAGGATAAACACAAACCGTGCAGTGAAAGGGTGCATGGTGTCAAGAACAGCAGTGAAAGGGTGATGATTTTGGTTTTCTTTGCCGCTACAGGACCTGCGGCCTGTAAGATTTCTCTAATGATTCACTGCAAGTTTTGGGGCTGTGATTGCATTTCCATCTTTCCATGTTTATTTTTTTGTCCGTCCTTGCGCAAGCTTTCGGACCTTGCAATAAAACCGCATCTCACCGCGGGTCAAACCACATAGGTGAGATAGGGGTATAAGAGATTAGCTGCCAAGCTACAGTAAGTTGGTAACGTATTCTAACTTGAGGACACAACTGGCCTTCATCTGTGAAATGTTAAAAGATGTTAAAAAAAAAAAAGCCCTATATGAACAAAAAAAGCTCTGTTGAACTGTAATCAAAAAGACTTTTACTCTGGGAAAAATTTAGGTATGGGAGCATTCTGAGGGATTTAAATATAAGGCAAGATTAGAATTAGAATATAGAATTTTATTAAATTAAAATTATTTAAGTCATTACATGTAAAGTGAAATATTTCAAGTGTTTGTTTTTTTTTTTTTTCATTTTAATTATCACTTACTGCTTATGAAAAGCAAAAACCCATTATCTCAAAATATTATAATATTTCATATGCTTTAGTAAATTTCTTTTCATTAGGGATGCACCGATACCACTTTTTTGGAAAACGAGTACGACTACTTGCATTTCAGTACTCGCCGATACCGATACCAAGTACTTAATAAAAACATGATTTTTAACAATTTCGCTGAGCACAATTTGCAGACTTTGTTTTGTCGTCTTCATTCACTTTGAAATAATTCCACACAGCTGACATTTCTCGTTTTGCCTCGCCTTCTCCCCGCTCTGAGCTGCATCCGGGGCCTGGGGACGGGCACTCGGCGCTTGTGATTAACCCCTTACACGCCGCTCAAACATAGACATTTCATAGACCGTGTAATCGGTCCCTGGTATCGGGGGACTTTTAACGAGTACGAGTACTTTAGAAAATGTGGTATCGAGGCCGATACCAGATACCGGTATCGGTGCATGCCTACTTTTCATAAAGTATAAATACTGTAAATCTCTTGGTCTACTTCAGTACATGCATGGGGGTGACTGCTTATTTAACAGTTAAGCCATAGGGTAAGCTATGAATGCTGCACTGAAGCGTATTCATGGAAAGTTAACTGAAAGGGAAAGGTGTGGTAGGGAAAGGTATGGTAGGCAAACGTGCACAGGCAACAGGGAGGACTGCAGTCTTAAGAAGATTGTCAAGCAAAACTGATCCATGTACTTAGGAGAGCTTCACATGGAGTGGAGTGAGGCTGCAGTTAGTTCATCAACATGCACAGACAGCTTCAGGAAATGGGCTACAACTGTTGCCTTCCTCGTGTCAAAACAAAGTAAGAATCATCTTTGCCAATGGTATATATTGTATTCATTATTTTTATGTATTTATTTCTTTGGGCTGTGGAATGAAAAATTAGAGTTTTCATGAATTCGTATGGGAAAATCCTATTTGGTTTACGAGTGTTTTGGAATATGACCCAGTTTCTGGAACAAATTATGCTCGTAATCCAAGGTTCCACTGTAATGAGTGCAGAAATTAACAAGATTTTTCATAATCTCTGTATTGTAAATCTTTTCTTGATCAACCCCTATAAATAACTAATACTGTAAGATTTTAGATTTTCATGAGCTATAAGCCATAGCCATTGAAATGAATACAAATCAAAAGCACCTTTTATAATGAGCTGTTACTAAATACAGTCGGGGACTTACAGTATCATAATTGTTCAGGATGCACTGTATATCCAACCAATTTGGACATCACA
The DNA here is from genome assembly GCA_003987875.1 of Clarias batrachus. Classification (NCBI taxonomy): domain Eukaryota; kingdom Metazoa; phylum Chordata; class Actinopteri; order Siluriformes; family Clariidae; genus Clarias; species Clarias batrachus. The sequence continues at coordinate 19,461 of QMIH01001634.1, read as the reverse complement.
GTAAGACACCAAGCTCTAATAATGTTTTGTTGGTTTGATGAAACAAAGATCAAGATTACTTTGATAAGGTTTTTAAAATTTGGTGGTGGCATTATAGTTACTGGTCGCTTTCTATTTTTTAAACATGAATATTCTCACTTATTTTCTTTTGCACATTTCACAAGATACGCGAACACCCAAGATAAGCTGGATTTGTAAGAAATAAAATCACTGTCAAAAATAATCATGCATAAAAAAAGATGATGTGTAATTCTGTGCTTTGTCCGAGTTAGATACCAAAATCTACAGACACGACAGCTTACAGATACGATATTTTGTGCGTCTGTTACAGTACAACACTGAAAAACCTGACTCCGACACAAAACTTTACAGACACAAAACTCGTTTTTACAACGCCTCTGTTATTTTTTATTGTTAATTACATCCATGAATGTAGTGTGTAAAACCACTGTCAAAAAAATGTCAACAAAGCAGGCATTACTATCAGAGGGAAGAGGAATCGATTCGGTGCATGCTGTTTTAACCTCCTAAAATCTTATCTGCTATAGTTAAAACATCTCTGTAATTTTACTTCTCTTGAACATGTACAAATCTGTGAAAGAAAGAAAAAAGAAAAAAAAAAAAAAACACACACACTTACATGAGACGATGAGAGAGCGCTTGGCTGCTGATCTGCCATTTTGGCGCCAGTGGTTTAAAACGATGGCTGAATCAATTCCTCTTCCCTCGGATAGTAATGCCTGTGCATGTGATATATTTGATGACGTATTTGACGGCGGTTTAACACACTACATTCATGGGCAATGAACAGATTACACCAGAGTACTGGATGAAAGCTTAACACAACTCACTGTTACACATTTACACACATACAAACACAAGTATGCATGGATGCTCAACCATTCATTATTAAAACACTGAAAATCATTTTACACATGTGGAAAATGTTTTTAGGATGGCCAGGCTAAATTCTGTTTCTAAACAGCACACATTATACAGCAGATTTTTTATTGCCTCAAGGAGGTTAATTAAAGGGATACCACTGTTATTTTTAAATACCCCAGGCTTCGGTATTACCACCCAACCCTTTCAACAAACATCATCCTACAAACCGGCAAAACTTCGTTCAAGAAGAATGGAAAATCACTCCCAAAAAGGGTGCAAAGCTGGTATGAACTAGCCCCAATCAACATAAATCAATTATTACAGCAAAGTATGGTTTCAAAATTATATTATTATTATTAAAATCATTTTGCTATAATAAGCACATGCTAATATGCAATAATAAAAATTTAATTTGTATTCCACTCAACTCTGATGATTTTCAGGGAGCTGAATACTTTTTAAAAGCGCTGCATGCTGGACACATTAGCACAACATGGTGTGTTGCAGCAATCTTTTAGCTATGGTAAAAAATAATAATAAAAAAAAAAATCCACACTTTGGCAGTAGAATTTTTTTACTTTCTTTTTTTTATAATACAACTTGTCCATCTGTCAAAAAGCTTTCGTATTCTGTCATTTAAAAACGTTTTTTTGGCTGAGCCACGAATGCACTGCTGTCTTCACTTCTCATTCAGAAGTGACACTTTGTCCTCGTAGGGCTGTTTTCAGGGGACCAGTGATAGTCCAATGAAGCAGTAAAAGGGCTATAGACAGGATGCTTTAACACCTAAAAACAAAGCTTTTACAACGTGAACAGTGCGAGTAGAAGTGTACAGACGTGCATCGTCATGCAAGATCAGAAGTTTAGGCTTCAGCTATTCAATAAGCAGTAAGTAACAAGCACTGTTGATTATTTAACCCTTTTCCTAATAATGAGCCAATACTGGCCCTTGAGAATCCCAAAAAAATGTAAGCATTAATTTTGAACTTGAACATGAACTGTTATTATTATCATCATCAATACTTTCCAGCTGAAAAACTTCAGTTTGAAGTTTGTGCAGAACAAGAAAATTTATAATGACCGAAATCTTTGGCAATGTACTTGGATTCACCTAAAATCTGATTTAAGACAGACTTTAAAAACGCTGATATTCAGCACAACCTCAAGTGTGATTAGGGTTGGAACGATTCCTCGAGTAAATCGAGTAATTCGATTACAAAAAATGTTTGAGGAAAAATCTTCTGCCTCGAAGCTTTGTTTAATTAATTTTAAAAGCTTGCGTTTTGTTTTTGGGCAATTATTTGTTAACAGCAAGCTTTTGACACAGCGTGCTTCCGGGTGCAAGCCGCCAGTAAACACCGCCGAAGAAGCGCTGACGTCACCCACAAAGCGGAAGGAGACACAAACAGTTAGCTGTGTATTGATTTGAGGGAGCGCTCTATTGCGGGCTGCAAAATGGAAGAGAGCGATAATTTTCAGCGAGCTAAGAGAAGAAAAAAGCAGAAATTGTCAGTAAAGGCTTATGTTATGCCCGAGATGCAGATTTGGAAACGAAGTTGAAAAAATTTAGTGTTTTTGTGTAATTATTTATTTTAATGTGTACCTTAGTTTTTTTTATCCTAAAAGTCATTTGAAAAACTTTTTTTCATCAGAGAAAAGGCTTTACAATAAGAACATATGGTGCTGTAATGCACTTAATTAATCTCAGTCAACTTTAATACCCCCATCTCACCTACGCGGTTTCGCGCGGTGAACGGAAGTACGGTTCTTCATGATTCACCGCAAGTTTTGTAGCTGCGATTACATTTCCATCTTTCTGCGCGAAAAATTAAATATGTTTGGCGGACCTTGCAGAACTTTGCGGAACGTTGGCGGGCAGTCGTGACGGTTCACGGTGCCCAACACCGCATCTCACTGCGAGTCAAACCGCATAGGTGAGATAGGGGTATAAGCTATTCCTTGTATTCTGAATAATGACAATGTTTATATTTGATAAAATGCTGTATGCATTTAAAAAATAAAAGTAGATTTTTCTAAATAAAAAATTTTTTAAAAAAAACACCACCAATTAATCTTTGTTTCTCTTATATATTTTTATTACTGTTTAATTAAGCAAAATTGCATTTTATCCGATATTATTAAATTTTTGGTAGAATACTCGGCTACTAAAATATAGCTACAGCCCTAAATGTGATACTTGCTTTTATACAACAGTTCCACAAACGTCATTTACCATCAATAGATTATGAGCAGAGTTGGTCATCTACAGTTGACGACTGACAGTCAGAGTAATTAACAGGGGTGAAAATAGTTTTAAATTCTTACCGATACTATTTAGCCAAACATTGAAAAGAAATATGAGAAAACTAAGAAACTTGCGATATTTAATTTATCATCCCACTTATTTCGCCTTAGGATATAAGCTAACTTCTATGGGTGAATGCCAAATAGTGCTCAATGGAAAGCTCATGCACTAGGGTGTACATCCCCTTGCTCCACACACCAAGTGGCAGGGTTTGGTATCGTTTGGGTTTTCTTTAGGGGTGCTCCGTTTGATCGATCGGCAATCATAATCGACCGTTAATTGCTTTGGGAAGTTTGATCGGCAGTCTCTATCATGGCCAATATAGAAAAGCCAATCAGATGACGCAAAACTCGCAAGGCAATTTTTTTGCGCGTTGCTAAAATGGCTTCACCGGTCTGGCAATTCTACGTCTTGTGTTAAAAAGACAATACATTAGCAATCTGCAACCTGTGTAACAAGGCATTTCCACAAGGCGGGAGCACCCAAAGCATTAACACCACAAACCTCATCAGACATTTGAAGGTTAGTCAAAGGAACATGAGCAGTTTACAAAGTTGTCTAGCGCTGAGAGTGGGAGAGCTCAGCAACTCGCGAGCCGCCACTCACTCAGCTATCATTGAGATACCCCTACTATCTCACCTAGGCGGTTTCGCTCAGTGGTTTTATTGTGTAATTTTTTATTACTTTATTGTTAAATGTTTTTTAAAAAAAATTCGCCCCTCGCGGATGCTTGGAGACCCTGCAGAACTTTCGGCGACTCGCATTCTGCTTGTCTGTTATTTTATTAAATTTTATACAATCTACAGGAAAGTTGTATTTGTCAAGCTCTAAGCTGTTCCCAATTACTAACCTAGCACAGGCTGCTATGTTTTAAGGTGACGTGGTGCACATGTTGCTTGCAAATAAATACAGTTGTCATGATATTACTCTTCTTGTAATTTCAATACTTAATTTACATTGTTGTTGGATATAGTTTAATAAATAATGCTACATGATAAGGCTTCAAGTAGAGCCTGTAATCGGTGATCAATTCTAATGATCAGAGATCGGTGATCGGCCCCAAAAAATCCTGACCGGAGCAAAGTTAATACGGTAACGGTGCCTGAACCGATTCTTTAAATAATTTTTTTTTTTAATGGTGGATAACATTTGGCAAAATACGACACATCTCCTAGACTTTGCTAGGGTTGGAGTGAATAGTGTCGAGAACGCACCCACTGCCAGCTGTTAAACCAGCGTGTCCTCAAATGTTTCATTACTTTTTACACGCAGTGGTTCGAAAACGTTTGTTGCATGTTACAGTGTCACAATCCTTTGTTGTGAAATACAGCCACACTTTAAATAGTTTAGCATTAGGCGTTTTTTAATTTAAGTGTGTTTAGCTTTGCGAGATAACGCTACCTGCTGCCGTCAGAGAAAGTGTAATTACTACATGCGTGTGCTCATCAAATGCTCCCGGAGTTGTGCTGACTAAAAAGATTTGTTAGATTTGTATTATTATTATTAGTGTTTATGTGCATTTTCCATTTGAGATTATTTTTCACATGCGGTAAGGGTGGTGATGCTTCTTACATCCGCCTAAGAGAACCAGAGACAAATACAGTACAGTGGAACCTTGGATTGCGATCATAATTCGTTCCAGAAGCGTGACTTTATAACAAAACACTCATATATCAAAGCAAATTTCCCCCATAAGTAATAATGGAAAATCCATTTTTTATTCATCACTTAAAAATATTAATATAAAAATGTATTAATACAAAATATTAAAAATAAAAACTTAACCTGCACTTTAGCTTTGAAAATAATCCTGGCTGTAGTGATTGAGAGGACGAAGGGGGTAAGGGCTGCGTAGGTTGACTTTCACACACACACTAGTTTACCGATAGAGACCCTGACTCTACACCCACATACAAACACAAAATAAAAGATGCTTTTATGCGCTCACGCGTGATCACAGAGTTAAACAGTACACGCTCACATGGATATTGACTATATAAGTAGCGCATGCCCACCGACCGAGACCGAATATGGGAGACAATAACCCACAATTCCGCTGTGCAAGAAAAAGAATAACCATTGGCTTAGTTGGAATTATGTTGCACTCGGCTTCAAAACAAGAAGGGCAAGCGTGCTAATCGATGACACTTGGTACTCGTCAAGATCAAGAACCACTCGTTTTTCCAAACCAAAATTTTTTATTTTCTTTGCTCACCTACCGAACGCTAGCAAACTGGGTTACTTGCAATCCGAGGTTCCACTGTATTGGTTTTTCAATTAATCACTCAGGCATTAAAGTGGCACCAAAGTGAGGCACATAAATCTGCATTCTGATTCGGTTCTATACCGGTTATATAGGTACTGGTGCCATATTTGCACCAAGTTTTGGTACCCAACCCTACCAAATAGTACCCCTGAGTTTAAAGAAGTATTTGTGTTAGAAGTGAGCTAGCTTTTCAGAACTATTTAAAAACAGTTACTAAGGAAACCAAGTGTTCAAGGTGTTAACGTGATAAGATAGATTTTCTTGGCTATATGCATCACATCTGTGACTAGTTTTGAATGTGGGTTTTGGCATGCAGCTGTTCTCTCTTGTTTTCAGAACTGAACACTGTATCGACTTATGCAAACGACCAGAAGCTATTGCAAATAATGACGGTTGGATCAACAACTGCGCCAAGTGATACATTTCCTTAAACAACCTAGTGGTGGTATGCTTTATCATCACCACTCTTGGATTTCGTCTTGCCCAATCATACCCCTTTATCACCAAAGCTGTGTCAGAGGTAACTCGGGGCAAGTTACCAATTTCGAACCAGTTCTGTCTTTTTCAGACAGCCAAAGCACCAATCCTTATGCAGAAAAAAATGGTTTCTTTAAAAACTTAACAGCTCAAATGCTCTCTCATCGTCTACACGACTTTATCCTATATACAGGATCACAGGGGACCTGGAGCCTATACCAGGAGACTTGAGGCATGAAGTGGGTATACCCTGGACAGAGTGCAAATCACGCACACAGATACTCACACTCTCATTCACACACTACAGGCAAAGTGGGGTTTTAATGCCTTACATTGTATACTTAAGATGAGATGCAGTGTTGGGCACCATGACTGACCGGCTGACATTCCACAAGGTTCCTCAGGACCAACAAAAATAAACGTTAAGCAAAACAGAAAGATTAGAAACGTAACCACTACAACAAACCTGCAAAAACTCGCAGTGACTCACATACTTACAGCCACTGCTCTGACTCCGAATAGGTGAGAGAGGTGCAAGACTCACTTTGTCAAACTTACGAACAAACCCGACTTATGAACGTGCTCCGGGAACAAAACTCGTTCATAAGTCAGAGACTTGCTCCACCCAGAGGAAACCTGGCTAGCACAGAGAGAACATGCAAACTTCATGCACACAGCTTCCGAGGCAAAAATTAAATCTGGACCCTGGAGGTGCAAGGTGACAGTGCAAACCACTAAGCCGCTGTACCACCCGAAATGCTTTCTAGTACGAAAAAGCCAGGAGAACTGATCACAAAGTAAAGATGTACCCGGACGCATAAAGTGATGTGATGACGTGAAAAAACAAGGGCACTTATTAGGAGGTTCATCATTAAACCGGTACCAGCACCAGACATGAACTAGCACCTGGTTCATTTTGGAGGCCTTACAATCCAATCGGTTGAAACTAATTTTTGTATAATGTACTACAACATATCAGTGACAAGAAGGTGTCTCATTTGAATGTGGTTGAAAATGTTGTTTAACAATGTATTACAAATAGTAATAATTCACTGCATTTTAAAAGGAATTATTTTAATCTGTTTGCAAAAAAAGAATACATTAATGGAATCATACAACAATTACACAGTTTATTATATTCATATAACATCACACTGCTAATGTCCTTGTTTAGAAAATATAAAAACACACAAAAAATGAATGAGACAGTGGTTAAATGTAATATGGCAGGATATTCAATTCTAGGGGTGGACAGAGGGGCAGCAAAACGCTTCAAAAACTACTTAATGCATCTTTAACTAATTTTGCGAATGCACCCTTTAATATTAAAAAAATTAATTACATGGGTGTGTGTGTGTTTGTTTGTATATTGTGTTATAGCACAGTCTAAACCTTACATTATACCTTGGAAATTTATAAAAGCATAACAGTTAGGAATCCTACAACACTGAATACGACCACTATAGAGAATAGTTTAAAGATAATATTTACCCCCTCACGCTATAGAGTGCCATAATAAGTTATGCTGTGGTCATTTCTAGGTTTTGTGCAGCTTTTGTGAAGCTTGGCTGGCCATAATTAGAGACAAAGCTCTCGATGGAGCACAATGCAATAGAGGATCAGGGAGAAAGAGCACCACGTTAGCTTTAAAAACCGACGTCTAGACCTTTTTTTTACTTGACGTACTGCTTACTCGCTAAGCAATCTCGCCTAACTCGTATAAGAAAACGGTAAATAAGAATTGCGTTTGCCAGCAGTAAACTTGTGAAAACTAGCCAACTGGCTAATATTATGTACCAAGCTAACGGCAGAAAAAAAGAGAAATCTTTGTTGATCTTAAGCTAAGATATACGGCCAGAGCAGTACTGGTGAGTAAACCAAGCTGCTTATTTTCACCCACCGGCGTTGTTTCATCACGACAATATATCGTATTTAAAATCTCAGTAAAACGTGTTTTAAAAGAAGTACCTTACCTTCACAGAGCCCAAAATGCATCAAATTCTAGCCAGCGAGGGTTTTCAGACATGAAACAAAAATGGCTTCTCCGTTCTAACCCATGGGGAGGGGACTGTATGAAGTGGGCGGAGCCACGCTGTGACGCAGAGTCCTCGGTTTAAATAGCTAGCTAGCTGAGAAGGAGTGTTGGGAGAAGAAGTGGGCTCAGATGGAATGTTTTGGTTGGTAAGGAGATCCACTGGCAATAGAAATAGGTGTGTATGGTATAGATATTGGTGCAGCTGCAGTATTGCCTTAAGATCCCTCTGGGTATAAGAAACATCAAATGTTGATTTGAAAATATTAACGATCAAGCATGTTGATGGGAAAACTGACTTGGCTGACGAATACTATAGATATACTATATGGACAAAAGTATTTGGCCAAACCTGCAATGACATTGTATATACAGTGGTACCTCAGCATACGAATGTAATTAACTTCGACAAGCTCTTAAGGTGAAATTTCATATTGCAAATGCATTTTCCCATAGGAAGTAATGTAAGTGCTGATAATCTGTTACAGCCACTCAAAAATATTACAATTATTACCAATTCCCAACACTATAATTATAATTTTACATATAACATTTAGAAAATATACATGACATGCAAATAAAGTCAAATATAAAACCAATTAAATAAGCCTTAATTTATGCTTCCTCTTGGCACCAGCGGCTTTAAAAATGAAACTGAAATTGGATCCCTTTTCTTCTTGATACCGTCCTTGGTAACATTCTTGGGGCCCATGGTACTATGTCTTTATGAAAGCTTGCGCAGTATACAAAAAGACATCTATAACAAATAACAACAGATGGTGTATTCCCAGTCTTATTACCGTTGAAGAATGTATCTATAGCCCAGATATTGTTAACTGATATTAATAACTGTTATCCATAATTCATGTTGTAATATAAAAAAGGAACATGTGTATGAGAAATGAGTATGAAAAGTGTGAATTCTAAAATTAGATTGTCCTTGATAAGCAAGCAGAGAGATGGCAGTGGAAAACTCCCTGAGAACCCATCAGACTCAGACTTAGCAGGGAACCCATCCTCATCTGGCTGATAACAGATAGCAGGGATTGATCTGCAGTCATTCTGTGTGTTAGGAGGCTGGAAGTTCAGTATAACTGAAGAGTTGTTTAGGGTTACGTAAGTTACTATAGAGTCCACTTTTAACAGTCCTAGAATTCACATTGTATGCAACCTGTCTGCAGTGTAGTACTCATCAACAATAAAACATGACAGGGCATGCTGTTATTGGCTTCGTGGCATGATGTGCTTAGACACAATGTAGAATTCTGGTACCACCTCAAACTTGATTACTTTCCTGCTGTATTAATGTATTAAGTTCTCTATTATTCCTGACCTGTAAAAAAAGATATAACTAGCACACTTTTAAAAATTGTTTAAAAATATAAGTAAGGCAGTTAGAAAATCTCATTACATACATTTTTTTGATCAATTTGACTAAGTAATCAGGAAAATGGAAAAAAAAAAGCTCTTCCAGATTGCCTAGTTTGGCCAAGCTGGGTTTTGGCAAAACTGGTCAAAACCCAGTTTTTATCCAGTTTCTGCATGCTCTTCATTGGGGTTCCCAGTAGACTTGTATGTATAACCTGAATTCCAGAAAAGTGTGGGCGTTTTTTAAATTTGAGTAAAATGAATACTAAAATACTTTCAGATAATATTAAACAATATTTTATTCTCAATAGAATATAGAAAACATAAGAAATGTTTAAACTGAGAAATTTTACACTTTTATCCCCTACATGAATTCATTTTAAATTTTCTGCCTGCTACAGTTCTCAAAAAAGTTGGGACGGGGACATTTTAAAAAGAAATTTTGAAAAGATTCGGCTGGGAGAACATCTAGCATCAGGTCTGTAACATGATTAGTTGTAAAAAAAAAAAAAAAAAGGGATGTCTTAGAGAGGCAGAGTCACTCAGAAGTAAGGATAGGCAGAGTCTCTCCAGTTTGTGAAAGAGTGCATAAAAGTATTATTGCACTCTTAAAAACAGTGTTCCTCCAATTGCAAAGATTTTGCAAATCTCATCATCTACAGTGCATAACATCATCAAAAGATTCAGAGAGACTGAAGAATGACAGCTCAACAACTCAGCTCAAAAACTAGCATCTCTGATGGTATGGCTGTGCATAAGTGCATACGGTATGGGCAGCTTGCATTTTTTGGAGGCATGGTAAAATTTATATAAAGTTTTTATATGATGTCTATTTCAGGGAGGGCCTTGTGTATTTCAGCAGGACAATGCAAAAATACATACTCCAGCTATTACAACAGCATGGCTTAGTAGTAGAAGTGTCATGCTGCTGAACTGGCCTGCCTGCTGTCCAGATCTTTCACCTATAGGGAACATTTGGAACATCATTAAATGAAAAATATGTCAAAAATGACCACAAACTCTTCAGCAGCTGGAAACCTAGATCAGGCAAAACTGTGACCAAATTCCAACACCAAAACTCCAGAAACTCATAACCTCAATGCCCAGACATCCAAACTGTTTTGAAAAGAAGTGAAGATGCTACACCATGGTAAACATGCCCCCATACCAACTTTTTTGAGACCTGATGCAGGCATAAAATTTGAAATATGCTCAGTTTATGCATGAGTGTAACATTTTGTTAGCATTTATATTCTCTATGTATATATTTAAACATTTATATTCTCTATGTATAGGCACATGTCATTTCAAGTCTTTTAGTTTTAAATTTATTCACATAAAAAACGTCCCAACTTTTCAGGAATTCAGGTTGTAGAACAAAGTTTACATATGCAACTTTCTCCTTCTTTTCATACAATAAAAATACACTTTAAGGCCAAAAAATATGTGAAGAGCTGATCAAAACACTAATATACTGTTAGTGTTTGCTGCAAACTGTTGCCACAAAGTTGGAAACACAATTGTCCAGGCTGACCAAACTTTGTATGGTGAGGAATTAAGSTTCCTTTCACTGAAGGTTCCCACACAGAAATGCAATATGGTATGTCCATATATCAAAGAAAGGTTTTCATATATGTTACATCTACAGTAAAAATAATGTATGTTGAAAACATATATTACTAATTTCAATATATAGATTATCTATTTATACCCCTCAATGTCAAAATGTCAAAAAAAAAACAAGTAAAAGTAAAATGGAGCATGATCAGTATTATAAGGAGTATACTTATAAGGAGTATAACCCAATTTTAATGGGCATTGTCATGCAAGATCACAATGCCCTTCTGTAGCAGTCCTCTGTGTTTAATTAAGCTGAAAATAGGATGGCTTCTACCACAGGACAATGATCCTAAACATACTTTGAAATTCACTATGGGATACCTCAAGTGACGCAAGCTGAACGTTTTGGAATGGCCATCACAGTGTGGGTAGACCTTAAAAGAGATATCCATACAAGACGACCAAATAATATTACAGACCTAGAACCCTTTGGCAGAGAAGAATTGGAGAAAATTCCAAGTACAAGAATTGAAAGACTTATTAATAATAATAATAATAATGATGATGATAATAATAATACATTTTAATTATAAGTGCCTTTCAAACACTCAAGGACACTGTACAAAAGTTACATAAAATTTAGTTGGCTATAAAAAGTGTTTGCAAGCTGTGATATCTCCCAGAGGAGGTGTTACTAAGTGCAGATTATGTAAGGGTGCCCAAACTTTTGCACAGTGCCACAATAGTTTTTTTTATTTTTTTATCTTTGTTCAATATATGACATAAAAAGTAACTATGCACCAGTGTTTGCTGAAAATATTGTTAATTTTTTCCATTTCCAAGAGAGACTGTGTTAACATCTTTTCAATTAAAAAATCACCAGAATCAGTGATTTATCAAGGGGTGCCTAAACTTTTGTATAAGACTGTATATCACTGTCCTTCTTGGACAAATAGCTCTTACATAACCTAGAGGTGTGTTTGGGGTATGAAAAAAAAGTTTTTTCACTTCCATTAAATTTTATTTGTATAGCGGTTTTAACAACTGTGATTGTCGCAAAGCAGCATTACACAAATGATGGTCCCACTGAGTGCAAACCATATTGGGATGGCATCTCACAGCAAAATGCTAGTTAAGTGTGCCCTTCATTATGACTAAGTCACCCACAGAGTAACGAGCAAAGCACATCAATCTCTCACAACCTATCCTCCATACATTACAGTGGTAACCACACATTAAGGAAACATTTGTTCACTCTCTGTACGTCTACATGATGGTTAGAACCAAAAATCTCACATTTGAACTCATCATGCCAAAGGAGAGAGGGAGTTTTCGACTGATCTAATGTCCATTCTTTGTGTTTCTTGGCCAGAGCTAATACAGTTCTTTTGTGGCTATCCAAGCAAGTCAACAGCTGCCAGGTCTTACTGAACATGGTGAAGATAATGAGTTCTGATAACTTGCTCCTTTCTATTTTCATGCAAAACCCGGAAGTATTCATTAGGTTCTTTGTTTCTATCAAGTGTCACACAAACCTTTGATCATATAGTGTATGCCACGTATATTTGTTCTTTACCCATTTTTCCCATGCATTACTACATGCTACAGTATATAGTTATTTGTTTCCTACAAAGTAAAACAACATTCAGAATCAAGATGAGGAAAATAAGGACGCCCTTCCTACTTCCACAATTTAAAAAAAAAAGTGATTAATAGCCATGTCACCGTCTGCGCCAATGCTGGACATGCACCTAAATCGCTCCTCACTTACTTTGAAGGCTCAATGGGTAGATGGCCTCCCCTTCTGCAGGTATATTATTAATGGATCTCAGGTTTTCTCTTTACTATAAAAATGAGGCAGGGAGTTTAGCTCGAGGTTCTGAGTTTTAAAGAGTTGCGCAGTGGATGATGTGAATCAAATGCGAATAATGGCATGACAACAAGGCGATGTCATGCACCATTGGGACTTCAAAGGCAAGAACTGAATGCAGCTTCTTGATCACCGCTTTAAGGACAGCCACAAAAGAACTGTATTAGCTCTGGCAACACTTTCACTCTAGTCTAGAGCCACATTTCATGTTCCTCGTGCTGAAGAGGAAAAGCCCTCTGTGCTCAATGTTTAAGGTCCCCGTTCCCAGCCGGTAAAGCCTCACAGCCATCAGATGTCACTGATCACCGATCACCGATCAGATGAGAGCTAGAAGGGGCCGGTTGACCAGGACAGTAGGAGAAGCCACTTTAAGAAGCATGCAGGAGCCTCTGCCCATGCGGGCCCCCTCCGCCTCTCTGCCCACTGCCATCACTTGCTAGCCCCATGCTGGCATGTCTGGAGGCAGTGCTAAGCTGGCATGCAAGCAGCAGGCTGGTGAGCGATGGCGGCAGGAAGAGACGGAGTGGGCCCATTTATGAAGTGGCCTGAGGCACACTCTGCGCATTTTTAGCATCCGCAGAACATCCGGACCTCAAGCTAAGCTCCCCGCATCTTTTTTATACCTTCTTATAACCATTTCCTTTCCCCATTTTCCTAAATAAAATGAGCCTTTTCCCTTAAGACCTCGCCTCAGATCTGTGTGTCTGTGTTGCCACCTGTATGAAATATCTCACAAGCCAACTGTTAATAAAGAAATCCACAAGCTTAATTAATCATCATTAATCAGAGTGTTTAGTGCTCAGAGATAACCCTAGTAGTGTAACCTGCAGAAGTCTGTAAGCACGTTAATTGTTCAATGACAGCGTAAAAAGAGGTGGCTTGGAAAAAGCCCATTCTCTCCAAATGGAATATTTAAATTAAAATATGAACAAACAAAATGTTTTTGGGACAATAGATTTTGGGACAATATTATTTGGATAGATAAGGTAAAGGTGGATATGTTTGGTCACAGCATGCACAACTTTATGTTTAGCAAAAAACAAGAACAGAATATGTCCACCTGTCCAGAAGCTTAAGCTGGGCCAGAATTGTGTCATGCAACATGACAGTGATCTCACACTTCCTCACTAGCAAAATGAAACCAGCCAATTAGTCCCCATGATCAGTGAAAAGATGAGGTGGGGACAAACAACCATTTTTAATTTATGCCCCCCAAATTTGACAATGATTGGACAATTGGATGTTTGTGTTCATCCTGTGAACACACCTCATCTCACTACTTGTGCATTCCCTAAAGCCCCCCTAATGAATCAAGCTTTCATGGACTGAGGTTTGATTAAATCCTGAGCCCAACAAGACCGGATTCATTCCTGCTTGAGTATGCAGAATCACGTGGTAAATTCCTGCTTGAATAAGGGAGGACCACATTGTATCAAGAATCTGGATCAGTGTGGCCACTTCTCTGTAAACACGGCTGATTCTGGTAGTCCCAAGCTTTCTTGCCACATCGGCAATCCTGCCAGGACTACTTCAGTTGTGACAGTTGTGGAATGCTCCACCTATGTAGGGAGAAAGTGTTAGTGCAGATATCAGTGAGGGAGGGGAAGACAATAGTGAAGAAGCAGAGGGACAGGAAAGCAAAACACAGATTTGGGGAGACTGGGGGAGGGAGGAGGGCCCCTTAAAAACAGGTACAATGTACTGTTACAGCTGCACCAGGTGGTTTTACATTAGCAGATATACAGTAATAACAGGGGTCCGTTTAAGATACTCATTTAATTATTTACTATTAAAAGTTAGGTAAATATTAGCAAATCTGCAAAGCTGCTCAATATCCATATGAGAAAATAGTTAATTTATGTCATATTTAAGGTACGATGATTTCATATTTTGACATCAAAAATTTGTAGGTTCGATACTGAAACATGTCGAATAATTAGTTAATAATTATTGAAAGCTTTCTTTTGCTTTTCATTCATTGGTTTCTCATGAAAAGATCTTTAGGTTTGTGCTAATGCTAATTTTGATCAAAGAAAATGCTAACTTATATGATGGTAATTACAATGAGCATGTTTTTTGTTTGCTTCCAGAAACAAAAAACAACAAAAACCAACCTGCACCCTCTTTTAAAAATTTGTCTCTATGTCTGATGAGTGGGTTTCCTTTTTTAAGATTTAGTCCTCAGGCTCATAAGTAACAAGAAGATACAGTGACATTAGATATCCAGGGTACACAAAATAGCTCAGGAGCTCAGAGAAAAGGGTGAACAGGATTTACATGGAAATATGAAGAGGGCTGTGTCAGAGTATTAGCCAAGATGGCTGCTGTATTCAGAGCAACATACTACCTCGCTAAATTGAAATGACCGTTTACTGGCCATGGTAATCTTATTACGTTTCAGGGGAAGAATGTGTCAAAATAGGCTAAATTGTCAAAAAATAAATAAATATTCAAGGTACAATTCCACAAAAACCGAATACATAGCAAAAGTTTTGTTTTGTTTTTCTGACAGAGGTTTGTCATTTTCAATCGGTTATCTGTTTCCATTAATGAGGTTATGTCTCTTAGCCGCAAATCTGGCAAGTTTGTCAATATAAAATCCTTTATAGGTTGAGCCATTGCTGAATTTGTGTTTCTACAGCTAGTTGAATTAGAGAGCCAAAGAACCAAGGCTATTGAGGAAGTTCCTATGAACTGTATGGACACTGCAGGTGTCACTGAAGAGTGGCTTTAAAGTAACAGGGTTTCACTTGTTTCTGAAGGACCTAGTGTAATGCTTTGTAAGCGCTCTGGTGTAGCAACCAGATTGGAGGCAATGTATTCTAACCTCTTCACATAGCATTGCATGAGCCACCACTTGGAACTAACTGTATTTGATGCTGTGGATGGGGTTCAGTCCGATAACCACTTCGGAGGCAGCACAAGAACTGGGTCCATAGGTTTATCAAATTTGGTGGCCAGTACTTTCCATACTTTAAAGGCTGTGTGAAGCTCATATAAAGCATTAAACATAAACTTTCAAAATGCTGTGGGAGACCAAACAAGAAAGGAAACCAACGAGAGGTAAACTTACAGAGCTCTAGCAAATTGTATGCAAAGCAAATAATTTCTATGGGTCTGTGGACTCATGTTTAATGCATTTTGTAAACCTGCAACCTCTCTCAGAAGTTACAATGTCATTCGATTCCACTTTTATGAATAGAACAGTGCACTGGTGGCTCACAGGGTTAGGAAACTTACTAATAGTTAGTAAGATCAGAAGGTCAGTGGTTTGAGCCCCAGCTCCACCAGGTTGCCATTTTTAAGCCCTTGAGCAAGGCCCTTATGCTGTAAGGGAATCTTCACAGTATACCCACTACAAAAAAACATAAAGAATGCTGTTTTCTCTCTTCTTTCTCTTTATTCTTGTGATTGAAAATAATGATGTTATGGAAAGAGATTGTCTAATAAAAAGTGTCCCTGAGCATGATCAAGAATGGTATATAACCCACCCCGATGAACACTGACTCAGAACGAGCTATCTGAAACATATTCTCTGTCAGTTGGCTTCTTCTCCTGAGCAGCTCAGATGAGATCCAACCTGGAAAACATCAGACGAATAATCCTAACACTGTGACTTTTAATGTAACATGGTCGTTGGTGCCAGATGGGTCACTGTGAGTAGTTCCAAAACAGCTGATTTACTGGGATTTACTTTAGTTTACCGAAAATGTTCTGAAAAAGACAATGTCACGGCACGCCAGGTCATGTCTCCAGACAATCCATGCTCACCTGCTCCTCCAATCCACACTCCACTTCACTCTTTCCCTTTTGCCGCCTCAATCTCCTCTTTCTGCACACCTGTTCTCTATCTCAGTTTGGCACCTCTGCCTATTTAAACTCATTCAGCATTCTCTGCTGAATTATTGCGTGCTCATATCCCAGTTTTCTCGTGCCTCACGTCACGTTATGTTCTCGCCTTCACATTGCCGACTTCTTCCCCTTTTTCACGCTTCTTGCCTCACGGATTAAACCTGTTCCTACACTGATTGAACTCCCGGCTTTGATCTCCTGTTTCTTCTTCACGACCACGACTTTGTCTAGCCCGCAGGATTTATTGCAACACGGACCTCAGGTATGTGCTTCAAGAATTATAGCGCTTCTCTTCAGTGCTTCTCTCTGCACCTGCCTTGACGGTGCACGTTGGATGCTGCATTCATCTTGTCACTATGATGTCCAGTGGCTCCCGCTTGTCACCAACTTCATTGAATACTCAAGCTTTTCTTTATCTCTAACCAGTGGTTTATGTACAGTCATGGCCAAATGTTTTGAGAATGACATTGTTTTCACAAAGTTTGTTTTCACAAAGTTTGCTGCTAAAGTGCTTTTAGATCTTTGTTTCAGTTGTTTTTGTGATGTACTGAACTATAATTACAAGCACTTCATACGTTTCAAAGGCTTTTAGCGACAATTACATGACATTTATGCAAAGAGTCAGTATTTGCAGTTTTGGCCCTTCTTTTTCAGGACCTTTGCAATTCGACTGGGCTGCTCTCAATCAACTTCTGGGCCAAATCCTGACTGATAGCAACCCACTCTTTCATAATCACTTCTTGGAGTTTGTCAGAATTAGTGGGTTTTTGTTTGTCCATCCGCCTCTTGAGGATTGATCACAAGTTCTCAATGGGATTAAGATCTGGGGAGTTTCCAGGCCATGGACCCAAAATTTTTGGTCCCCGAGCTACTTAGTTATCACTTTTGCCTTAGGGCATGGTGCTCCATCGTGCTGGAAAATGCATTGTTCTTCACCAAACTGTTGTTGGATTGTTGGAAGAAGTTGGTGTTGGAGGGTGTTTTGGGACCATTCTTTATTCATGGCTGTGTTTTGGGGCAAAATTGTGAGTGAGTCCACTCCCTTGGATGAGAAGCGACCCCACACATGAATGTTCTCAGGATGCTTTACTGTTGGCATGACACAGGACTGATGGTAGTGCTCACCTTTTCTTCTCCGGACAAGCCTTTTTCCAGATGCCTCAAACAATCAGAAAGAGGCTTCATCCGAGGATATAACTTTGCCCCAGTCCTCAGCAGTCCATTCACCATACTTTTTGCAGAAGATCAATCTGTCCCTGATGTTTTTTTTTTGGAGAGAAGTGGCTTCTTTGCTGCCTTCTTGACACCAGGCCATCTTCCAAAAGTCTTCGCCTCACTGTGCGTGCAGATGCGCTCACACCTGCCTGCTGGCATTCCTGAGCAAGCTCTGCACTGGTGGCTCTCCGATCCCGCAGCTGAATCCTCTTTAGGAGACGATCCTGGCGCTTGCTGGACTTTCTTGGACGCCCTGAAGCCTTCTTAACAAGAATTGAACCTCTTTCCTTGAAGTTCTTGATGATCCTATAAATTGTTGATTTAGTTGCAATCTTAGTAGCCACAATATCATTGCCTGTAAAGCCATTTTTATGCAACGCAATGATGGCTGCACGCGTTTCTTTGTAGGTCACCATGGTTAACAATGAAAGAACAATGATTTCAAGCATCACCCTCCTTTTAACATGTCAAGTCTGCCATTCATAACCCAATCAGCCTGACAGGCTAGAGAATCATGTCATTACACCACTGTATATGCATGTGTATGTCTCTACTTAGCCAGCAATGTTAGTGATGTAGTAGCAATGTTAGTGCTAGCACTGATGCTAGCGGCAACAGTAGTGGCAATGATAATGTTAGCGGCAATGATAGTGGCGATCAGTGATAATAGCAATGCTACAGTAGGAGCAAAATAATGCTAGCGGCAAACACAATAATAGCAACAATTGCAAACTTCAACATGGCTTTGCGAGCAGTTCTGGTTTTATCATTACTAAAAAGCATTTGAGCTGCCCATTGCATATTGAGTTTCAACTTTTTTGAACAACTTTTTGTTGGTCGTGATAATTCCACCGGCCTCTGATGTAAGCAGTTCTTTGTTCTAGGCCAGGTAAGTGTTGGTGCCACCATGGAACAGTTTTTCCTGTTTGAGGGCCGGTGCTGAAAACTGAAAGAACTGGTTTGAAGCACCAGCTCCAAACTATCTCCAAGAACTGTCTTGGTGGAAAGGGGTAAGAGTGGTTAAAAGAGGCTACACTGAAAAATTTGTTCCTTTATCAGTGTGGAGATGCCTGCAAGTCATTGCAAACTGCAGGAGACATTCCACCCCCTGCTGAGGCAAACAAAGACCTGGCTGACAACCTGACTAGCTTTGATTGCAGGTTTGACAGGGACGAATTTACACCCCTCACCCATTCCAAATTCATGACAATTGACCCATTCAGACCCCTGCCCACCCCTACTCTTCTGCACTCTAAATATGTGAAGAGGATGTGAGATGGCTCCCTAGAGACAGAAAACCAGGAAATCGTTTCATTAAAAAATTATGGAGGGATGGTTTGACTTAACCATGGATGTGTCATTGTATTTATTTATTTATTTGTTTGTTTGTTTTATTTTATTTAATGTGTTAGAAATGTACGTTACTGATAGATATTGTCAGAAACGTACGACGAAAGAGCAAAAGATGGATCCAAGAGCAGGGGAGCAGAGAAGATGAAGAGATGCTTGGGCCTGGTAGTCAGAAGCTGTGTACTGTGGATAGACGAGAGGCGGAGCTGTAGTCGAAGAGTGAAAGTGAAAGCTCAATGACGTGAGGTCCGTCCGTGAGAGCGTTGAGCCGAGTCGTGCAG
>QMIH01001633.1:116375-127249 GCA_003987875.1 Clarias batrachus | reverse complement strand
TTAATGTTTCTTTCACACACCCTAGACATATTGTACCAGTATCACGTCTGAAAGCACATCAATACTAATACTGAAACACCCCTAGCTCTTCCTCTGTGTGTTTGTGTAGGTGCATTTTTTTTTTTAACCGTGTGGTTTCCATTTGAGGTCAATCTTAATTTTGGGTGCTTTCTCATCGGTGTAATGTTGCTATTTGCATACACCAGGAAACTGTCATTCATAAAGTTCCTGACTGTTTTATAATTCAGAACTCCTAACATGGGGGTCTGCACAAGTCTTTGTACTCAGGTCAACTTTAAACCCAACTGAGAGAGAAATAATTTCACYAACACTGGTATTTGTGCAGTTTGGCTCTTGAGAATGGAAATACTAAAGCTTGTCTGCACTTGGCCAGAAAGTTGTCAACGAAAACCTCCAACCAGCTTATTGTGAATGTGTGTAAAACGAAGAGGAAGTCGCTGACCACAGGGCCACACTTTCTTCATTCTCTCCTCTGTCCTGCATGACAGGCGAAAGTAAAGCTTATTTATTTTTCCTACGCTTTGCCCCTTGAGGTGCTTTTCTGACTCATCACCTGTATCTTTTCTGATGGTAGCGTTCTCCTCATGAACAACACAGTAAATGGTGGGATGTGGAACGAAATAAAATAATGCATGCAATAAATCATGTTATTGGTCAGAACAGAATCAAGCTAAAAACATCCCCCCCCACTCCAAACTAAAAAATATGACTATGAATCAGACACATCCAACTCAGTCGGAGACACACCCAACTCCAACTGTAAACACACCTGGCTCAATAAAACACAMCCTAACTTGGAATCAAGCCTAATSCAACTCAAATCAAATGCTCCACCACTAAGGGAAAAAATAAAAATAGACTAGAGCGGAAATCCAACACTCACAGACCTCTGAATCAAACGCACCGACTGACTCTCAATTAAATAACACCGTCTAGTCTGACTCCGAATTGAATTCATATAAATCAAGCAAAAAAAATTTTTTTTTTTTTTTAATGAACCAAATATAAATACATTTTTAAAAAATAATGCACTTAACCCCAGATCAAAGACACTCCCTGGACTCTATACTGGAAGAATTTATGCACTCAACCGCAAATTCAACACAACTAGTCTCCCAATCAAACGCTCTGTCTGACCGTAAATCAAATACAGCTCTGAATACGGATCCGGGCAAAAAAGTGAATTTAAATAAATAAATAAAATGCACTCGACCGCAAATCAAACGCACCACCTTGACTTCAATCAACCCCCAACGTCAAATGTCCACTGGACTGAGGAAAAAAAATAATCACTCGGTCCCAAATTATACATACTCTCCTGCTCTGAATCAAACATACACCCCTGACCCAGATTCACGGGGAAAAAAAGAAAAAATTATAATGTACCGGACCGACAATTAAACCATGCAAAGCGTCAAATAAAACCTTCAACTGAGGGCAAGAATTAAAGCAGCCTAAAAAAAAAAAAAGGGTTATAAATATCTAACTCATTGTCTGCTCGAGTTAATGAATGATCACACATACAGTAAAACACTCGGTGCTGTGCTCAGTGTGATCAAAGTGTTTGCAAATCAAAAAGAAAATGAGCTCTTTATAGACAGATCAAGAAAAACATAATGTAGGTAATCTGGTCAGTAATAAGTGACTCATCTTGGCGTGAAAGCATCCCTACCTCATTTAGATTGGTAGCTGGAATCTGCTGGAACTTCTCACAGGCCTGCCAGAAGAGGATGTTCTCAGCGCTCACCTCCGATTTGAGAAAAGCCTGAGTCAGAAAAGAATTTCGAACCATTTTCATTTGTATAAACAGGGATCCTCTACTGCTGTTCTGACATGAAGGTAAAATAAGCGAATGACTCATGTGTAAAAATGATTCCTTATGCGCCCAGAAACACACTCGATTTGTATCGTGGAATATTCCTGTGCCGTCAGGGGGAGAAAAAACAAAAACAACAATAGATGTGATAACCTGGTCATTTAACGTCATCAGCTGTCTTTATTTTATTGCCTCATAACGCTGCTGAGTCTAGACCTGAGCAACTGGAGCAACCCCAGGTCATAACACTGTCTCCAGAGGCTTGTACAGTAGACACTATGCATGATGGGTGCGTCGCTTCATGCGCTTTCCTTATTACCATGACACGCCCACTGCTCAGGGATAAGGACACAGCTGTTTAGTCCGAACCCTGTGTGTTCTCATTACGTTGTGTGTTTAATAGTGAAAGTAAGAACACTTCCATAACCATCTGGTTTTTACTGTTGATTTTATTTTACCATGGAAAGTCTTTAAAGTGTCCAAGAGATCTCCATTCAATACTTTTTCAACAATACTTTTTTTAAAGTACATTTTCAAGCACAAACAAGCACCATATGTTAGTTGTTTTAAAACGTGAAGTTAGAACTTTAGGTTCTGATTCTCGTTGCTTTAAAACTCTCGGTTTATAAAATGGAAAAATTTACTTGCGCACTATTCTAACAAGAAAAAAAAAATCTTAAACAAGTGTGTTTGAACATACAGTAACTGCACCTTCAACAAGGTTGAAGTATTTTCTTACTTTAAAAGTTAAATAGAAAGCTGGTCAGGATTGAGCAACATTAGCGTTCTTGTATCGATTTGACCCAGATTAAAAGGTACTGAACGTACTGTATGATAATGTCGCCCTTCTAACTTCATGTGGAAATAATTTAGCTATGCAGGATGAGCGTGCACATAATTCACTCTGTAAAACTTTAAAATCCTTTTGCATTGAAAGGACAAAAAGCAGATTTACAGTTTGATACAGTATGTATTGCTATATAAACAGATTATTAGGATATTATCATCGTCATATAACCAAACTAACACGATTTCCATTTTTAATGACACGTGAGTGATTGTGTTTCCAAAGAGCTGTTTCACAAGGTACTGTAGCTGTGAGCTAACCAAAATGAAGCATTACCCACTATCCTTCTCTGAGTCATGCAAATATGCTGACCTAGGGGGAAAAAGGACACTATAATGCAGATAATTCTCAGAAAATAAAAAAAAGTTGTGCAATGTAGGGTTTTTTCATGTTATCGTACTGTAGAAAAAGCAAATACAAACTCTCCCTTATCAAAGATGTCTGAGTGGAACAGCGTTTTTTTTCTTTCTAACCAATCAAAACCACTTCATACTGGACAGGCTGTGGAGAAGAGCACCAGCAACCATCRAAAACGTCTTTTACATTAAGAACTCCAATTTTTCAGAATTCAGTTCTTACGGTAAAGTAGCGCACTGCGACTGGATCCTCCATCAGGCGCTCGAAGCACACGGCCCAGCTGACCACCCTGCTGGCCGGACCGTCTACTCCGCTAGGATGCTCTCTTCCAGCAGGGCTATTGAGACTCAGGCTGCTGCCGGTGCCGGCCAACCTCGACATGTTCAACTCTTTAAAGAGATGAGAAAGAAATGYGTAAAAATAAATAAATAAATAAATATCAATAATAAAATAAAATAAATAATAAACCCGGGTATTTTTGTTTATTTCACACAAATGTACAGAATTAATAAAAAGCTTAAATATGCATTAGTCAGACWTTATTGTTCAAAAAATTAGGAATAATGAAAATCTCTGAAAATTCAATAAATAGTTGTATATAAAAGTATACAAAAAAAAGTGCTTCAACATAACTCGTGGGTTCTGCGCTATAAAAAAAAAAAAAACATTGCCAGATACAAGTTGCGTGGAAAACCATGATGCTCCTGGGTGGGGCAACTCTATCATACAGAGATCGCAAATACAAATCTCAAGTGATGGTACAGCCATCCATAGCCAGGTKTCGAGAAAGCAGGAGCTCACGCAAGCAGAAGTGGGTGGATAGCGCTTTTCTCCGAGTGCGTTACGCCATCCGCAGTGCAAAACATTGCAAATGACTGGAATGTCTCAGAGGAAGCATGTGATAGACTTCGTTGGGATTTGTTGCCTTGATAGGCTTGTAACCCAACATGTGTGGGACATGGGTAGGAATTTTCTACAACTAAATTAGGGATAAAATCAAGGAAAAACGATCKCAAACTATTTTTTTAAAGGAAWATATGGATGCTCGTATTCCAAGACAGACAAATGTACTGCCTGTAAAGATGAAGAAGCTGGATGGAGATTTAGCTACTGTATATTTCTCTTACTTGGGTTACATTGGTTCAATAATAACATTCATGWGATGAAATAAACTGTTTGGATCAACACCAAAGGAAACGTTAGCATTTCAGATGTTTAGAGCCAATTTTGTAACTTGAAATGATATTACTGTTGCACAATTGATAACAAATAGGAATCACAATATAGAGCTGTGCAATAATTAAGCGCAAACATCATAGTCAGGAATTTATAGTTACAGAGCTTGTGAATTATTTAAATATTGGTTTATTTTTTCTAAATGCGTTGGAATGAGATCATTTGCATTATTATTTGCTGGTAGCCTAAATGAATGGGATTCAATATGTTAAACTATGTATCACAATACGTTTCTAAACGTAGYGGGCGTGGCAAAGTTGGAGAGTTTAATGTTTGGCAATCACCTTGCAACCACAGGACCGTTAACAAGAAATCTGTTGTTTTAACAAGAATCTTGAAAGATTCTAAACACTCCCAGGTTTTGAGATGTGGTACAAAACCAAGTGTCATATTGGAGTTCTAATTTAAAAATTTTTTTTTTTTTTTAATGTTTTTATTATTACAGTGTGTGTGGGTGGGTGTGTGGGGTTGGGGGGTTGGATGAGTGATGTATGATCCACGGGAACAATCTGCGAAATCAGTTGTTATATTGTTACAGTGGCATCGTTTAGGATGTGTGTGGCCCAGGCTTAAATATGCATGCAAGTCCATTAATCATCATTATCATGATGTCATTTTCCTCCTCCTACACTCTGGATTTGGCAGAATGCTTCCTCAGTTCCATCTGTCTGCTGCAGTTCCTCTTCTCCAAACTCTTACAACTCTGTTAATGTTACATTAATATTCATGCGGTCTAATTCATATTGGCATGCATAGTACGTACATCCACACAAGCTGAAACCAAGACAAATCCTGTAAACGTGTCCGTTCTACAGGACATTAAACACGTCAATCATCAAAGAGAACTAAAGCAGAGGTGCGACATCAGAATTCAATTTGCACTTACCTCCATCCGAAACTGCCTGCGTCTGCAAAACCCAAACACACRAGAAAAAAAAATGTCAAACAGGGAGATAAACTAATACAAAAAAAAGTAAAGCTTTGTGATGACAACAGGATATTGTCTTCCAAACAGCTGAACAGTTTGCTTTTTGCACATGGTGGAGAGTGGCAGCTGTTACACAGGAAACGGGTGTTTCATCAGCTCGCTTTGACTGACGTGTCTGACCCTGCTCTCACGCATCCCAAACGCAGGATTCTCAATGACACCCTAATGACTGTGATGTCAAATCATCCTTCATAGAAAAGCCATTATTAAAACGACTTTGAGTGCAAAAGTTTGCACACCCATGTTTTTAGGGGGTAAAATGGGGAAGATGCAAAGTACTGAAAGTAATGCAAAAAAAGTACTTTAACTGTTCCTCTGTACAAATGGGCTACTAAGTCTCCATCACAAGCGATGCATTTGCGACATTATTGAATATCCCCATTGTCGCAGGTGATGTTCTCCCACTGGGCTACAGAATGTTTAYCTAGATGACACCATTGACAAGAGCAACATGCACATATGGAAGAAGAAATGTAAAAAAGGGGAAACCAGCTTTGAAGACAAACCACACAGTGGATGACCATCAACTGTAACATCTTCAACGACGATGGGAGAGTTGGGTTCACTATCGCTTGTGACGGAGACTASGGTGAACAGCCTGACTAAAATKTTTWAAATGTTATTGTCTCTTTTGCATTACTTTCAGTACACACCTTACACGACAACATACAACAATTGACCTATTTGTTACTTTATGTAGATAATCATGTGAATCCTAAAACACGATCATTTCAAGATACAAATAAATTTGTTTTGGGGGTATACAAACTTTTGCACACAGCTGCAATTATGGTTATACTGTACATTTTTTCCCCCTCGTTTATGCTTTATCCGTTGATRTATGCTGCAAAGTAGCATATAACTAATAATAATTCATATTACATCATGATACTGTTGAGTTCTTCACTCTTGATTGATCAGCCCTGACAGTTTTGCAGTTTGCATTGTAAAGCAAACCACATGTTTATATTAAAGCACTTGTTCTAATGCATTCCTCGTTTATACAAGGTCTTTGTATGACGAATGTGGCACAGACTAAGGACATTTTGTTCCTTTAGCATTCTTAAGAAGCCTTTACAACAGTCAGAAGTAAAGCTGTTTGTTTGTTTGTATTGGGATTTATTGCCATATCAGCTTCCCAGGCTGTTTCATGGCAGATACACATCAAACATTCAACTGATTTATTCGAACCAATATAATATGTTAAAACATAAGGGATTTAAAGAACTGTGGAATAAGTAAATAATAAATTAATAAATAAATAAAAATCACTTTATAACATGGCCTTAGCCAGAAGAACAAGACTTTACACAAGGTTCTTTAGGTGCACCTTTGATAAAAATTGTTAAAGTTTTTCTGGTTTTGTCTTGCGGAATATGTCTTTTAAATCTTCTTTTCTTATGGTACTAAAAATTGAGCAGGTCTAAGGTATATGTTTTATGGTTAGAGTAGTGCTACAGTGCCGACATTTTGGATCTTCTTCTGGATTAAGTAAAGCTACAAGTTTTCCTGCACATGAACATTCAGGCTTGTTAACATGACGCGCTCCATTTTTTGCTAAATGTATTAAATTGAGAGAATGAAAACGAGAAGCTGGTGATGGGAATGACTGCTTATAGCGGCTGAATAGAACAGGAACTCATTTTATCGCCGAATTAAAAAAAATAAAAAAAATTAAAATATATATATACACGATGTGTCATTCTTTGATAAATAGGAGATTGTACTGTACGTGTTGGCGATCTGCTGTTTGAGTGGTAACAATAACTCCACTCCGTATCGCTGATCACACCGACCCATGTTTTTTTTCTTACACCGCAGCTTGTCCCATCATGCCCCACATATCTATGTTTTGCCCAACAAGCTGACTTATGAGCATAACAAATCTGTCAGATTAACCTCCCCGCACGTTTGTGCATGCCGTAACCTTATGCATTACATCTGCTCACAGTCAGTCATCACTGTAAAAATGTTGAAACCAATGAGGGAAAAAAAAACAAAACTTATTCACTTTTCCTTTGCTCTGATT
Organism: Clarias batrachus; assembly: GCA_003987875.1. Lineage (NCBI taxonomy): Eukaryota > Metazoa > Chordata > Actinopteri > Siluriformes > Clariidae > Clarias > Clarias batrachus. The sequence continues at coordinate 119,955 of QMIH01001633.1, read as the reverse complement.
CGTGTCCCATCTTGTCAGACTTGAGCACAAACAACTGCATCAGCAGCCGTACTGTTATGAAACCAGTTTTTTTTTATTGTCTTTAAATGTGCCAGTGCAGCAAAAGACCACACATCACATAATGATCATATCGCTTACCACAACACTAACTAGAGTTGTCAAGATGGTAAAATGCAGCAGCATTGCTTTGTGCATTATTGTGCTGCACCACTTCTTTTCAGAGCAAAGTCAAAACTATGCAGAAGATTTTTAAACTTAATTCTTGCTCCATATTTAAAGAAGTAGCCCGTTGTAGCCTTGTGCTCTTTGCAGCAAAAGTTACAGTCTAGTGCAAATGTTCACACACACCATGTTTCAGGAGAAGAAGCATGACCGTCTGTTTTACATTTTATCTCCAACAAAACACAGAATTACAAACTGCCACGTGGGCGTGTCAAAAGCAGTATCGGAGCAAAATCGGAGTAAAAGTCTACCTACTGTACAAATCTATCTACAGCCTTAAAGGAGGCAGGTTAGTGCAGATAAGATAAGAAAAATACAATAATTCTAGCCATGCAACCAAATATGAGGGGCAAAGCTTGAGCCTGCAACGTATTAGAGAACGATTATAGGTAGAAATAGATCAGGGGCGCACAAACTTTTGTACTCGACATAAAGCATGACCAAGTGATGAAATTCAGATCTCCTCAGAGAGTATCTACACAGAAACAAACACTATAGTACTGTACGTCCTGATCAGCGTTAAACATTACGATCATACAATTATGTATTTCTGTTGTTATTGAACCCAGACATTCAGTCTTCGTTTTTCACATCCTTAAAATGCAACCAAATGTGTCAAGTTTCTGCTCTAACCATTCATTTTCACCCCATGTTGAGGGGTTTTATTGCCAGTAAACAGAAATAAGTGTATCGACCACTCCTTGGAGCTTGACAAATCTGTGACAGCAAGCCTCAACTGTAAATCGATCATCAATGTCATGCTGGTGAAGCTGTAGAGACGCCCCAAAACTGCTTCAGGTTCAACTCTTCTCAGAGATTCAAAACGTCCTGCAATTTATTGATTTATTGACAAAGAAGGAAAAATAATAATAATTTAACCCAGGTTTCTACTTACCAGATTGCTGGCTGGCACTGCCAGAGTTTTCAGTTTGTTGGCCATGGCTCAATCCAGCAGAGAGCGAGGACACCTCACCAGAAAGCGAGCACACCCTGCACTCTTACTTCACGCCCCGTTACTTCGCACGGCTTGTCACTTCCTGTTCCGAAGGGAAGTCTTGCCATAGCAACACACCGCAAAGGGAAGTGGCTGCTCTGACTGAAACAAAACTCGTTCTTGACCTTGTTGAGCAACTCCGTGTTATGAGCTGCAACATAAAGGAACCTAAACATGTAACCACAAGCCAAAGTCGGGCCCTCCAGGCACATCGACATCACCACTCGCACATGCACACACCCCACACACACTCAACCTTCTGATTCATCAGCAAGGATGTCCCATAGATGGTTAATATATTGTGGGAAAGGTTGTCCTACAAGATCTCACATAGTTCTTATTCAGATTTTTTATACCCATTGTAGACTAACTACTGTATAGTACTACAAGGTATAGTCTACAAGGAATAAAGCAGCATGCTGTTACAAGAAATGATTTGTGATGAGGAAGGATATGGGTGAACATGTAGCAGAGTTAGTACTTGTACCACTGCAAAACTGATTACTTTCTAATAACAGTGCTCCCTGCAGTGGTTTATTTCTTTATATTACCAGCCACTAGCCAAGGTAAACTTGTTTTATTTATTAAATAACACTACTAATAATAACTATTTTTAGTTACATTTAACGTCTGAGAAGAAAGGTAGTGGGTGGCACAGTGGTGTAGTGGTTAGAACTGGGGCCTCCTGGGTTGAGGGTGCGAGTCCCTCCTTCGGGTTCAGATTCTCCTTGTGTTTGGTGGGTTTCCTCTGGGTATTCTGGTTTCCTCCCACAGTCGAGAGACATGCAGATTATGTTAATTAGCATTTCCAAACTGCGTGTGTGCCGTATGATGGATTGGCACCCTGTCCACAGTGTACCCTGCCTCATGCCCCAAGTTCCCTGGGATAAGCACCAGGCCTCCCCAGTAATGTAAACGTGATAAGTGTTACAGTGGAACCTTGGATTGTAAGTATAATTCATTCCGGAAGGCGGTCTGAATATCAAAACATTTGTATATCAAAGCAAATTTCCCCTGTAAGAAATAATGGAAACTCAGAAGATTCCTTCCACAACCCAAAAATAATTAATACAAAATATAAAGTCAAAATAAAACAAATTAACCAGCACTTTACCTTTGCAAAGAATCCTGACCGAAGTAATTGAGAACAGAGAGAGGAGGAAATGAAATCCACTGTAATGTAGAATGGGTGTGTGAAAAAAAATGATAAAAATAAATAATAATAATAATAATAATAATAATAATAATAATAATTGTTATAACTCCTAGTTTACTGTCTATAAACCAGCCTCTCCATTTCATTCTCTCGAAAATAACTTGCTAGCTTGTAATTTTACCATGTCATGTATGTTAGTTACTTCTGGCTTTTTCTAAGTGCCAGACTCCTTACATAAATCCTAAATACATTAAGTGTTGACTCATACAAAACCTTGCCATATCAATACTTACAMACGTGTCAAAATCAGTTAATGTGGAGCGTTAGTGAGACGTGTCTCTTTGAATGAACTGCCACTCCAGGAACATAAAAATCAGATTTGAAAATACAACAGCTCGATGACATGAATTTTAATAATAAGGTTAATATACACTGACCGGCCAATAAATAAATAAATATTAAGTAAAATTACGTCCTGCATCATACAAAGAAARCAACTAATGAGACTGTTGAAACTACTAAAAGTAGGTAAAGAACTATAAAACTCTGTATTAAAAGTGGAAAGGAGCGTGGTGAACCATCATTCCGAAGGAATAAATATGACTGGGAAAACATCCTGAATGAGAGTGATGGGAGATACACTTAAGCTGAGTTCCATTTCAAAGTGTACTTCATAGGGTGCTCCCTACTCCCTGCTCCATTTGTAAGGAATGTCGGTGAAGGTAGCTTCCCTCGACAAAACTCCACAATTCGGAGCACCCTGTGAAATCACCAGCGCAGATGTCACTTCCTCTGTGTGTTACCATGGTAAAATAAGCACCTTGGATACCTGTCGCTGCTTCTTTTAAGCAATTTTGAGCATGGCATGGTTGTTGGTGCCAGACAATCACAATCTGCTCAGTTACTGGGATTTTCACGCACAACMATTTCTAGRKTTYRCAAAGAATGGTGTGAAAAGGGAAAAACATCCAGTATGCGGCAGTCCTGTGGGCGAAAATGCCTTGTTGATGCTAGAGGTCAGGGGAGAATGGGCCGACTGATTCAAGCTGATAGAAGAGCAACTTTGACTGAAATAACCACTCGTTACAACCGAGGTATGCAGTAAAGCATTTGTGAAGCCACAACACGCACAACCTTGAGGCGGATGGGCTACAACAGCAGAAGACCCCACCGGGTACCACTCATCTCCACTACAAATAGGAAAAAGA
>QMIH01001633.1:69542-81303 GCA_003987875.1 Clarias batrachus | reverse complement strand
GCAAACTATACCTACCTTTTCCGGTTCGTTTCTGAACGGCCGAGAGGTGCAAACCAAATGAACAAAACCGAAAACAAAATAGCAAATTCAAAATCAAAATAGCAAAAACAAAATAACAAACTAAAAATCAAAATAGCAAAACCGAAAACATATTAACAAAACGCAAAACAAAATAACAAATTAGTTTTGGATTTTGTTATTTTGTTTTGGGTTTTGTTATTTTGTTTTTTTATTTGTTATTTTGATTTGGGTTGTGTTATTTTGTTTTTGAATGTTTTATTTTGTTTTGTTATTGTGGTTTTTAATTTGTTATTTTGTTTTCATTTTGTTAAGTTGTTTTGCACTTCTCGGCCACCGTAGTACGTGCTTACCATTTCTGTAATGTTAAAACAGTATACTGTATGCTGGAGGATTTTAAAGATGCGGTCTTTTACCTGGTGCGTGACAAAGGAATGAAGTCGGACGTCTGCCCGCTCCCTCACCAGCTTCCACACGTCGTCCCCATACGACTCTTTAATGAAGTCGTGCAGACTCTCACACAGCAGACCGTACATGCTGAAAAAAAAATTTTGACGGAGAAAAATTTGATAAGAAACAAGAGGTTCCATCAGATCCTGTGCTATGAACATTCTCCCATTCCAACTATATTAATTTAGCACTACAAAATGAAAAAAAAAAACATGATACTAAATTAACAGTCTTCTTTCCTAGTGTATAAACTGACCTTAATGATTACCTCAGTTCATTTAGTCTCCTTCGAACACAACAGTGTGGAGGATCTTTCAGGTACTGTAGAACGGTACTCGTTTTTTTTTTTTAAAGCTGGTCCACTTAGCGGTACTGTTGAGTGTCAGGGCTAAATCTTTGTTCAGATGTCAACCGGTGCTGACATACGTGGGCATGTGCCAGGAACAGCTTGGTGCAGGTCAGCTCTCAAACGCACATGTTTTCCAGCTCAAGTGCTTCTTCAGTAAAGAGTCGGAGAGATGAAGGTGGAGTTCAATGAGGAGCCAAGGAGCTATCCTGAGTTGTATGCTACAGTGCAAATGTGTGATGTTGAGGTTATAACCCATTTCATCTTCATGTACATTTTAACACAGTAGAAAATAACATAGTGTAAAAAATTTGCTTCAAGTTTCTGCCAAACCACATACCGTATACATTTAAAAATATACTGTAAAATATGAGCCCAAAAGCCCTTGTCAGAAGAGAGGCATATATTTTTCATGGTGAYGTGTGGATCCATCCATAAATAAATAAATATATATAGTAATATAATATCATATAAATTCATATAGATATATAAATCATGTGGCAAACTCTACACAAAAAAGCTGAAGACGAGCGCGCATAAGAGAGGACCCGGGACTCTGTACGATCTAGAAAGATCCCTCTATCTGTATTCTCCAGTCTTGTGAAATGTTAAAAGAGGTGATTAAGTGCTGTCTTGGGGTTTTATGAAGTATTAACATCCAGGGTGCCAATAATTATGGCACACATGATTTCATGTAAAAAAAAACTATATATATATATTTTTTTTTTCATATCAACCAATTTTATTATTAGAGAGTTGAAGCAAAGAAAGGAAAGAATGTTCCATCTAGAACCCTAAGGTTTTTTTATTATTATTTATTTAAATATAGAACAATATATCAGAGGGTTTTTCTTTCAGGAAATGTTTTTTTCTTTTAACTTATTTTTAAGTTTACAATCATAACTGACTACCCCACTCATCCTTTTCCATATTTCTGTTTTGTGTATTTCTAGTTTGGGCGGCACGGTTGGGTAGAAGTCAGCACTGTCATCTTACACCACCAGGTTCTGAGTTCAAGTCCTGCCTTGAGTCTGTGTGCATGGAGTTTGCAAGGTCTCCCTGTGTGTAGTGGGTTTCCTCTGAGTACTTTCCTCTTACGGTCTAAAGACATGTAGATTAGGCCAATTAGTGCTCCCAAAGTGTGTGTGTGTGTGTGTGTGTGTGTGTGTGTGTGTGTGTGTGTGTGTGTGTGTGTGTGTGTGTGTGACCCCGTCCAGGCCAGTGACCCTGCATACAGGATAAAGTGGTACAGACGATGATGATATATATAAAACTTATTATATGATATGGAGTATTCAGCTTGAATAGTATTCATTAAAGTGCTTTACAACAATGTCTACAATTAAACTTTCTCAATTCTGGTGACGGAGAGGTAGGAAGAGAGGATATTACTACTACTGTCATATTGTTGTACTGTTTATGATTGTGTGTGTGATGAATAAAGTTTTCATTTGATTTAAAAATCAGATATCCTGTCCATGTTAATCAACCATTAAATATATAAAATCATATTCCAGACGTTTCCCTGTTTATTTAAAATCCCAAACAAAAAACATTCAGGGAGCTACAGTAGAACCTGAGAGCGTACAGTAGAAGCCCACAAACAGACAAAAAGGTTTCATTTCGCTCTCTAATGACGTCTTAGGATGTAGGTAAACTCTCCTTAGATAGCTGTAACCCTTGTGTCTGAAGATAGAAAGAATCCTTGAGGAACCCACACCTGGAGGAGCTTCTGAAATCCTACTGTAGATGAATCCCATCAAAGAAGCTATGGCTTTTGTATACTGTATTTTGTCTTGCACACACAGTGAGATAGATGACAGAGTCCCGAGAGACAGGTGGGAACTGACATCTGAGTTCTGTGACGGTAACAGTCTTAACAGTCCAGTCTCATGTGTGTGTGCAGAGTTTTCGACAGCCTAATGAGTATATACACCCCCCCCCCTCAAAAACCACACACGCACACACACACACACGCACACACACACACGCACACACATGCGTAAAAGCAGGGATCAGGTTTTTATTATGGTGGATACAAGGGTGGGTCAGGATGAAAACCCTCACCCCATATAGCCTCTCGGTGGCTTGGCTAAAATTACCGTGTTGATGTAAGTGCAGAAATTGGCCTGTCTGAGTCTATACAAACCCTCTTGAGCATAAGATCCAGACAGACCTCGAGCAACGCCTCAGTGCCCAGCCTTCCCCTAAACTCTACACTCATACACAGGTAAGCTGAGGCTACTATCTCATATTGACCTGGCCGTGTGAGGAGCTATTGTGTGTGTGTGTGTGTGTGTGTGCAGGGTTCCTCGTCTGCAGCTTTTTGACAGGATTAGAGTGAGAACATCATCAAGCATCTTCTTTTCATTACTTTGAAAAACAAAAATTAATAATAAAAATAGTTTAACCTGATTTAATGTCAATATTACGGAATGCCATGTAATGAGCATGGTCCGGTTATGTACTAGTAAGTCTTATTGTYTGTCTGAGAAAYCATSACCAGAGCCAAAAGAGATAACTGAAGACGTCAAGATGTTGTTCGGACCATGCGAGAACTTGTATGCTGAATCTTCCGAATTGAGAAATGCAAGAGGATTGCAATATTATCCAGTGTGTTTTTGTTTGTGTACAGAGGGGAGAGGATGCAGACTGCAAACACCAACCTGAGCAAACAATGGCAGCAACAGGCACGGGCACTGAGCAGAGAAGCTCGAGGAGGTGAGACACTAAAAAAAAAAAAAAAAACACACATAGTGACTGAAGTGACACTGATTTATGTTCCCTCTGCGACAGTAAATTAAATGTTCGCACGACTCGTAGCGTTTGTAGTGTTGATCGACAGCGGCAGACGAGATCAAACACATGCTCCAAGGTCACGTGAGCAGACGACTTCCAGCGCCAAGGGACCCGGTAACCGGATACGGATCCGCGGCGCGAGCGGCCCTGCCAAGGAAACACTCCACACATTTGTCTGTTTTGTTTTGCGTTATTTTTCCAGTGACCTCAGCTTTGTGCTTTCTGTTTTTGGCATGGCACAGCGCCTTAAGCTCAGCTAAATCTGACTCCGAAGTGGGAACCGTATCCACGCGCCACCCCTGATGCAAGTTCTTGAGAAGCTGCAAAAATTTCAAACGTCATTGTGAAGTAATTTTTTCCCCTGGCAGTTTCTTCATCCTTCGGTCTATTTATATCGCAGTGTCTGTGCAAAAGAGCGATCAGGAATAGTATTGCCTCGCTCAAATAAGATCATTTATGCGGTTTTTAGCGCATAACAAACGGCAGACGCACAAAATGCTGGTTAATCCAACGGTAGAATATTTGTCAACGTAACATTTTTGTATGCGTTCCAGAGGGCCTGAAACTAGGGAAGAAGGTCAGCGTGCCAAAGGATGTAATGATCGAGGAGCTCAACCTGCCATCTAACAGAGGTTCCCGGATGTTCCAGGAGAGGCAGAGAAGAGTGGAAAAATACACGGTGGAGAACGCAGCAGAAGCACCTACCATCATATATGTAAGACAGAGACTAACCCTAACCCTAACCCTAACCCTTAGCTACACTGAGTTCTTGGTAAAAAAAAGGCTTTGAAATCAAACACTCTGTTTGTTCACACACACACACACCTGGTTCTTATGCATAGGACTGCGGCGGATTTATTTGCCGTTATACTTTGTACTGCGCAGAGGTGCAATAACCATATATCATTAACTCAAAGTCCATAAAGGAATATAAGCCGTGATGAGTGACTCAGTTATGTAGGACTTTTCCAATGTGAACGACAGAGCTTACCATGGCTCAATTACAGCTCAGCAATAAATCCAAACCCAGGCCGCTCCACATCCTGAATAAGTACGTGTCCAACAAGTAGGGATACACTGGAGATTATTGGATGGTGGCTTGACAACAAACCCAGCATACTAATGCACCCAGCATACCATGACACTGTCATATACAGATGTTAATTAGGTAAAGATGCTGTCTACCCTCCAAAAAGTTTTTTTCTTATTGACACTCTGAATGACTTTGATGAAATGATGTTGAAGGAATTACTCTGAAACAATGCTGCAGATACGACAAACAAAACATTACGCTATATTTACATCCATCAATCATGTGTGGTTGTGGTCGGCTTGGAGCCTATCCCAGAAAAGTCAGGACACAAGGTGGGATACAACCTCGATGTGATGCCAATCCATGGCACAGGCACACGCTCACGCACTGAATCATGTGCTCTGGGTAATTTGAAAATGCCAGTCAGCATACAACACATGTCGTTCTACTGTGGAAGGAAACCAAACGTACCCAAAGGAAATTAACCAGTAGGTGTGAAAGAGATATGTTTAATTGGACGGAATGAAGTGGCATGAAGCTCTGTTCTCAAATTAGATGTTTGTTTAAGATGAAGATAATCGTAACAGGTGGCACGGTGGCGTAGCACTTAGCAATGTGGTCTCGCGCATGGAGGGGCAAGGGTTTGATTCCCACCTCAGGTCTGTATGCGTGGAGGTTGTGTGTTTTCCCCATGCTTGGTGTGTTTCCTCCGGTTTCCTCCCACAATCCACAGACTTGCAGAGTAGGTTCATTTATGTTCTTAAGTAACCCATAGTGTGTGTGTGTATGTGTGTGTGTGCTCTGCGATGAACTGGCTCTCTGTCCAGGGTGTACCCCCACCTTGTACCTTAATTGTCTAGGGATAGACTCTAGGTGGCCAAGATGAATAAATGAATGAATGAATGAATAATCGTGATATATGCAATTGAAATGCCTGCTGAGATAAAGGTGATGTCTGAAGGAAAGAGCTAGAGCTGAGTACCATGAGCATGACTAATAACTGCTCCCAGTAAACTGGTGCACAATGTGAAGAAGAACAGATTTTGGGGTGATGTACGGTACCTTCCATTGCCTCATGTGACTTGGGAACCCTCTATAGGACCTTTCTGTTTGATAGAACTTAAACCAAGGCCTGGTATACGTCGGTTGAAGAGAGTGGTGAGAAGAATCCAATGGCCCACAATGTCAAAAGCTCAGACAGATCCAGTTTACAGGGTATTAACAAATCAACAAGTTTGTCTCAGTGGAGTGTCGGAGTGTCTTGGTTTAAAGGTGATCCTGTCGGTCATTCGGAAGAAGACAGGTCGTTGTTTTGTTTTTTTTTGGACCAAGGGGACGGTTGGATCAAGGCTACAGTTCTAGCAGTATAAGTACTTGCTGGCAGCTTTTGCATAAAAGTTTTTACCAAGTTTTACAAATCATGCTTGACTGGGTTTCAAGTTGATCTTGCAATGTGAGATGTGAAATAAACGTTTACTTAGACTACGTCTGTACTACGTCTATGCCTTTGGACAGACGTCTGTTGTTTTCTTGCGTGCTACCAAGCCTGTTGGAATCAGGTTATGTCATCTGAGATGAATGATGTACCGATGATGACATACTGTCGATGAGTGATCAGATGAGTGTCAGTGTGGTGAGTTTCAGTCGCTAGGCAGGAAAACGTTTACATTTTGTGCATCATACAATTCAGAYCGTATTCCACCACACATAGATAAATGGGACCTCAAATAAGGTGCTACAGTATAAGCCTGTGAAATACTAGCGACAGTACATCCAGTTCATATTTTACAATGTAGTTCCCCAGGCCGAGTTACAGAGAAACATGAATGGTATTAAATGAATGCAAGGCTTAAGTACATGAATATAACTATGAGCCAACCTCTGCACGTGAGCTGACTCTGGACTTAGATGTCATGAAACTGGGTAAAATCAATTTTTAAAAAATTATAGGCACTTTGCAAATTAAACTGAATCCTGCTGAATCTTCCTGAATTAATTTGCCAAACATTCCAAAGGATTTGCATTAAAAATGATTTTTTCTGAGGAAATAATCTAATAATGGATGGTTTTCCTTAGGCTGGCCTGAATCAGACGCAGACCCAGAGCCAGTTCCAGACACCATCACAGGCCCAAGAGGGGAAGGAGAACCCGACATACCCCGTAGCCGGTAAACATAGTCTGGTTACCACTCTGATGGAATCTGTCTCCAAGAAAGGCAGCCCGAGCGTCATTGCCCCAGGTAGAGCAGCGGATCAGAATTAAAGAAATTCTTCGCCCACAAAGGATAACCACTTACAGCTAAAGAATGGAGCTGAGAGTATATATTAACATGATGCTAACTGCTCCTTATTGAGCTTTCTCTTATTAGGAGCCATGTTAGCAAACACAGGAGCTTACTGTATGAACCTATCTTGAATTCTGCTTCTACGATTTCAGTATACTTTCATATAGCATTGCTGATTTWAAAAAAAAAAAAAGTCTATATAAACTCATAGTCTATACCGCTTAACCCTGTCTACATGGTCACTAGGGACCTGAAGCCTATCCCAGGATACCACCTGGACAGGGTGCCAAACCATTGCAGGGGGCACACACACATACATAAACCCGCACRCTCATTAATTTGGGACCACCACTCTCCCTTATCTGCATGTCTTTGGACTGTGGAATGAAACCCACCAAGCATGGGGCGAACGTGCAAACTCCATGGGGAGGGAATCAAACCCGGACCCTTGAGGTGCAAGGCAACAGTGCTCAAACCCTTAAGCAACTGTGCCACCCTTATAAATTTATAGATTTTGAAAAAACTATCAAAGTTAGCACGTTCCAAGGATAAYATTTAATATATCTAAGCCAAATCCTATGAAATCGCTATCTTGAGTAAAAAATGGTGTACAGAGACATCAGTTAGAGCACTATAATTACCGTCAAGTGAACGCATATGCTCGCATTCCTTCTATATGAGCTCACGTTATAAGATAATTATAAGCTAATTAGTGTTCCCTCTATGACCCTGAAATAAGTCTCCGTCTCTTCTTTCTGTGTGGTAAACCATATGAGGTTCCTGGGGGAGTAACCCGTCAAGTTTGAGCTAAGCCAGTACGGCATGCATGAAAAGCTCGTTTAATCTTCTAATGGATCTGTGAACATGAGATCATGTGCGTAAGAGGTTGCTGGGGTAAAAACTGCTTACCAGGGACTGCTAGGTGGCTGGAAGTTTGCGACATGTGGCTCATCCATATCCAATGCTTAGTAATCAAAGTAAAGCTCTGGGCAGCACAGCATTAGTCTTGGTACTGTCATTTTACATTATTTTAAACAACAGTGCTGCAAAATCATACTTTTTACAATTGTCAAAACTTGCAGGATACACCGGCCCTTTGAAAGAACTTCCTCGTGAAAAGTTCAACATTACAGTAATCCCCAAATCCTATTGCTCACCATGGAGTGAGGCGCTGAGCGGCAACGAGGAGCTACTCTCCTCTCTCTACCACCAGCTTCCTGCACCAGAGAAGCTTCCACCTGCAAACTACAGATGCTTCAACAGGTATGTGACCTAACTCCCAAATCCCCAACAGACTACATACAAGTTTATATTTACACTTAGCAAATTTAATATGCATTGACAAGGACAGGTGGATCCACTTAAGGATTGTCCTCCGGAAACCACGAAAAAGCCAAAATTAGAAATTAGGATCAGCAACTGCAAGTTGAATGACAAAGCCCAGAGACAAGGTTCAGAGGCAAGGCCCACTTGTGACCCTCCATGTAGGGCTACAGAATCACGAAGAAGACGTTCTTAAAATAACCACTTCATCATTAGAATTTAACAGTAAGTGTCCAAGGTTTATCCTCCACAAAAGCCAAATGTAGATAGCACGAAGAGAAGTGACGACAGGGGTCAGTTAGGGGTTTCGGCTCAGTGATATCCCGTCCATGGTGATTATCCTCCCTAAATAGACCCACCAGATACCAGTGCTATCAGATTGTGATCGCCAGATATCTGTGGAGTCAACGCTGGACCATCTATCATTGGCTTTTCCGTGATGTCTTTCGGGAATCAAAGTCTCTCAGAGTGGAAATAGACACCAAGGTCATGTTAAAAACAGAAGACTCATGCAGGACTCACGCAGGACTCGCTTCCGAGCCTTTCAGAGCCTCCGCATTAGCACACCAGGTGTCTCTGTTCCAGGGATATTGTGGTAGGTGGTGAAAGTAGGGATGGCAAGGACAGATCGCTGTTGTGTTTTCTACACTGATGAGCCACAACTCTAAAACACAGCCAGGTGAATTTAATAAAATTGATAATCAATTATATATACCAGTAAACTAGTGACAAGATCATGGGCACCATTTATGCCAGTGAGGACCTGTGGTCAGAACATCTGGTCTAATCCAATTGATGTCAATGCTAGCTATGATAGAAAGGTGTCAGAACACCCAGTGCACCACAGCATGATTGTAAGTGGATTGTAAGCAGTTCAATGTTGTTAAGCTGGTGTCCAAATTTTCTAGATCTAAATCCAGTTGAACTGACATGAGATGCACTGGACAATCAAGTCTGATCCAGGGCACCCAAAGTATCTGCTGCCAACAACCTGGTGCCAGACAGCACAGCACCTCAGAGGTCTTGCATCAAGGTGGCACTAGAGAAACCTACATATTCCTGCAGGGGTATATTCCTGCATATTATTGTGGTTAATGTTTTGGGTTTTATTGTTATGGCTGATCAGTGTATAGCAAATATGCCACCCWTGGTCCTGGGGTACCCTTGCCCTGCACATTTTAGCTTCTACCTCACTGCCAACATGCCTGATGAACAGAAAGGTCTTGTAAAACACAAGGCTGAGAATGTGTCACAAAATAAATATCCATCCTTATCCCATTTTTTCCCCTCTCAGAGTCGCGATGCCGTTTGGGGGCCCTATTCACAGTAAGAGAGTTATTTCCACCATCAGCGTTGAAGCACCGGAGCCACAGAATCTGCCAGGATCCACAGTGGACAGACTGATCAAACGGCCCAACTTCAACAGAGCGCCTCGCGGCTGGGCCACTGRTTATTTACCCGAGTCTAATGAACTTTGAGTCTGTCAAGATCAGTAACCCATCAGACTAAGGTTTACTTAAGGCTGAGAGCATATAGCATTTGCTGTTCTGGTGCTTTTTGATAGACATAGGCAATAAGCCCGGGTTTGCTGAAGATGGAAAAATATCCGATTTTAACGATGGCTAACCATGTCATAAAGCTAGATGTGGGATGCTAGCTGAGATAAGTGTTTTGGGAGAAAGCTTGAAACTTTGTTGTAGGCAGTAACTGTAGCCTAAAAGACGAATGCACTGTTATTTATTCAACCTTTCCTCATGCAAGTCTATGACAGAATATGATTTTCACTGAAACACTGTATTATTTTTGCCCTTTATCATTAACATGCATATTTAACCTTTACATGTAATCTTCAACGGTGTCAAAGATTTCATTTGTAATTATATTTAAGTTGATTTTTTTTTTAAAAAACGGGAATCTTTTGCACTTACATGTTGTACTTAATTGAATGGTTTCCTACATTACCCACAATGCCACAGGCAGCCTGCTGATAATCTCACCTAAAGAGAGACACATTGCAAAACTTTAATCCTTCTGTCCAGCTCTCTTGCATTCTTTCTTGGTCAATCTGATGAAACAGATGCTTCCAGAGCTTTAACGTTTGACATCTTTTAGATCAGGCATTCGCTGAGTCTCTGCCGTAACTCAGGACAACTCTGTCATATACAGGAAGTGCATTGCATTCTGAAAGCAATATGCCACCTGCACTGATTGTACACGGGATTTTTTCATTAATATGACATTAACGCTGCTGTAACATGATGAGTGAGGAAAATTAACTCCCTCTTTTGTTTTTTGTTTTCTTTCTTTCTTTTTTGTTTTTTTTTTAAAGATCAAAAATCTGACTGTTATATAATCAGGCTGGAGATTGATGAAAACTTTTCTCCTATTAAACACTATTGTAACTACCCTAGCAATGTCTCCTTGTGACGTCACGATATAAATATATTTAATAAGTTTTTTAAAAAGTAAGCAAATGATAGAAAAGGGGAAAATATAAGCGGTGGCATTGAACAAACTCAGTGGGATTGCAGAAGCTTCGTATGAGTCTCAGCTGAACTTTGCAGTGCATTTTTGCATGGAACGAGGGTTGTGGAATTTGGCCCTCATTATATTTTAAGTGATTAACTTCACACACGGTTTGCAGAGCAGGGACATTTATAATGACTAAGACCTATGGGAATGTATTCATATGCACCTCATTTTTGATTTGGAAGAGACTTGAAAAAAACCTGAACTATCCCTTTAAGACAGGGAGGGTTAAAATGAAGTCTTGTCAATTTCTTGGCATAGCATGGCATTGACAGCATTCACACAAATTCATGTCACTCAACTATAATGCACTGATGGACACACACACACATCATGACACACACAGTTATTCCTGCAGGCGGTTCCTGCTTGCTGTGGCTAAACTCAAGCCTCTGGATCTTTTGACAATGGGATCCACAGTTAGGGTGGGGTGATGGTCGGGGGGCAGGGGTGGGGGGGTTACCTTCACCATTCACACCCATCTCTTAGAAAAGTCATAGCTGCCCATTCCTAAATAAGCCACATGATTTGACATCACTTTCATAAGTTTCAATGGGGAGTACCTTCACCATTATTTGCCACGGGCGGAATTTAGGCACCTCTTATATATTCTGTTACAGCTTGTAAGCCTCTTCAAATGCGGGTGCAATTTACCCCCCATCCCTTAGAAAAGTTATAGCACCCTATTCCCAAATAAGCCACTGGATTTGACACCTCTCTCATGGGTCTACGACAAATGATACAGAACCACACTTTGTATGGAAGAAGAAGGGGGGAAAAAAGAAGAAGAAGCCTGTGAGAAGCCTTTGCAAGCACCACTAATAATAATAATAATAATAATAATAATTATTATTATTATTATTATTATTATTAGTGGTGCTTGCAAAGGCTTCTCACAGGCTTCTTCTTCTTTTTTTCCCCCCTTCTTCTTCCATACAAAGTGTGGTTCTGTATCATTTGTCGTAGACCCATGAGAGAG
>QMIH01001633.1:5790-31773 GCA_003987875.1 Clarias batrachus | reverse complement strand
AAATAAATAAATAATTAAAGGAACATCGGGTTCTGATCGACTGTTCAGTAACCGGGCTCTCGTAACCGAGGAACCTCCAATCACATCACCATAAAACGGTTGGAAAGTTTGATGACTGAGGTTTGATGCTTTAGTGGTTTTAACTGCAGGGTCTGTGTACAGTGTGAGCACGGGATGCCAAGGACGCTCACTTTTTCCACAGATTGCTGTCTGTTTGCTGGGGAGAGAAAAAACTGATGTAGCAGCCTTTTTTTTTTTTTTTGGTTTTTCGTGGTCACTTATTGTAATGCTTGTTTCAGGTATTTGCTCATAACGCTTATACGTATGATGTCAATCTAAATATGACAAATCATTAACTTTTATATAAATAACTTGAATTTCCATTGCTCTCTTGTTTTTTGTTCATAACACTACAGATTAATTCACACAATTAAGTGGGAATGAAAGCAACACACACACACAGGACTGAGGGAATAAACACAGCAAACAGAATACAACATGAAAAACACAGCTTTGTTTAATTAAAAAAAAAAAAAAATTCACATAATTAAGAGTGGGGAAAATTAAAAACAAACGTGGCACGTTTTTTGCTTCCGTGAATGTGTGAAATGCTTGACTTGAGGGATGCGTGTTTAGAGATACACAGCCTGTCACTAGTATCTGTACACTCCAGCTGTAATGTTCTTTATCTCTGATCTTGTACTCTTAGCTTTACACCCTTTTGTACCATCAGTATATATATATTTTTGAACCTAGGAAGTGCACATAGTGTGGCAAGTCCCTAAACAAGATGSGCCGTACAAACCTAAACAAACCTGATGGTACCTCGGGCTTAGTGAACTTGCTAAACATAGAGGACCAAGGAGACCATCATGGTTTCTAACAACCGGTGATGACCAAGTGTTGACTTTAGGATATATATATATATATATTTTATTAGACTACAAGAGTGTGTAGGATTTTATGGTCATGCTGYATGTCTGAGCCGAAGACTAATGATGAGCTTAAAGCAACACATTATAAGTCAAAAGTTTGGAYACACCATCTAACCCCATGGACTTCCCTGATTTTTTTTCCCCTTCCTTTCTACACCGTAAAAGGCATCCAAAGTATGCCTGTGAAGTCTTAATAATGCATTTAATCAGAAGTGCTGGTTGTTAAGTGGTGATTTCTGAGGCTGGTGACTCTAAATGAACGTCTCGTCTGCGGCAGAGGTAAGTTTTGGTCTTGCTTTCCTGGGAAGGTCTTCATGAGAGACAGTTTCATCATGGAGCTTGATGTGTTTTGCAAATGCATTTGACGCAATACTGTTCTCGCAAAAGCTCTTCCAGAAGAGCTGACCTCCGTGTCTTAAAATTACAACTAACTGTAGTTGTTGTTATTTAATTACACAATGTCATACAAGTGTTATTTCATGAATGACTATTATTGTGACTATTATTATTATATGACTATTATTGACTATATGACTACAATTCATTATGACTACTATGTATATCCTTCTTTTTGAAACGAAAATACACCAGTCTTTAAGCATGCCTATAAATGGATGAACAGTTGTTTAATCTGAGGGTTTTGCGTTAAAGAAAAAAATCCTAAAATCGCCCATTCTACTGTTAAAGACGAGCCTCAACTTCAACCTGCGTCTTCGGAAGGATGCCTGCAATTGGAAAAAAAAAATTCAGCAAGTTGCTGTTTTTAAAGTAAAAAAGTATTACCAACATACTAATAGTTCAATATTTTTCTAGCRAATCATTTAACGGAATTTGTCACATACATTTCATCATACGCCTGAGTGTCTGTTTGCTCATTGCATGACTGTGTATCTTGTTCTGAGAGTGTACAGCAAGTTCCCATGCTCAAGCAACGGTGCGATGATACCCTCTTGATACCATTTGCTGCTGCTGGATTTTACAACATGGTGGAGATATGTAGATTGCTAAATTWAAAAAATGCAAGCAGATGAGGGGAAATCAGCCGAATTAGCCTACTGCATGGAACGCATTATTCAAATTTTACATCCCGACTGGTTTTTGGCTCAAGTCGAAAGACATTTATTGGACTGTTATGTGGGAATGTTGGAAGAATGTACAGACTGTAAGCTTGACAGCGTTCAGACATCGAGGAAGCAGTGCCGCAAATGAAAAGGATGTACTGTCGGGACTGGAGGGCGAGGACACAAACAAGGCAGAAAAGCGAAGTTGCACCGTGCACTCAAGGCATCCAGGTTAATACTGTACTTGAATTTATAAATTTAAGGATAAAGTTTCCCAGTTTTTCTTTGTGTTTAGTGTAGGAACACTTAACTTATAACTTAATGATCAAGCTTTATGTAAGTTGAATCTGTGCAGCACTCTGCTTCGGGTTATAAGATAAACCCGAAGCTCATTTTTATTTGTCACCTGTGAATTTTTGTGTTCTACTGCTGAAAGAGCGCACAATGCAACCAAGCCACAATCAAAAAAATATGAAAAGCAATCAGTGTACACTTGAACACTTTTGCATACTAAAAAAAAAAAGAAAGAAAAAACATTTAAGTACAAAATTTTTTTGTTAAAAAGTGTAAACACTTCCGCAACAAAACTGGTAGAGGTATAAACGTAGTACCCAATTAAAAAAAAAAAAAAATACAGGTCATGTGGCTATTAACATTTAATCGTCAAAAAAAATTAGATTACATTTGTGACCTAAACAATTAGGTAGGTTTATATTTCATTATGTTTCATGAGCAAATGCTTTCTGATTTAAAAAGTTCACTAATTAGCAAGCTGAAASACAGAATGTTTGGCAACCAATGAAAGTCTAAGAGATGCTTTGCTGTAATTATGACTGCAGGATACATCACTGTGATTTTTACATCATATCTGGTGTCCTAATTWGAAAATGCTTCTGACTATAGAGCATAATTTAAGACACTATTTACACACTTGGTCCAAGTGTGTAGTTTGTGGCCTATAGAGAGCAAAACCGGACAGTATGGCACGATTTTAAACAACGTTTTGTCGAGTGTTGTGACAAAGTTCTGACCCTGAAGACTCTCAAATCTTATATGATGAAACTACTTCTGACCAATCAGAATTGAGCATTCAGCTATGCCATGTTGTAAGATGCTGTAATTTACCATACCGTGCTGTCCAGTGGAAAAATACTAACAGGAGCTGCTGTGCATAACCAGATTTATATTTCGATTACATAGATACCTTATACGCTTGCATGTTTTGCTTTTCTTCAGTCAGAAGCACCTGCTCAAAACGGCTCCATGTGCCTATTGATAGTGGCGTACCTGCATTACTTTGTACATGTGGCCTTCCGGTATGTTTGCCACTACTATATTAGTGAATACAATTCATTTCACAGTAGTATTAATCTCATTCACAGAGGTTGTTACCACTGATAAACCATTCTGGAGTAATGCTAAAATCTTATAAAAACACATGTCAAGTTTTAAAAAATCCTACTTGCCTGGGTGAGTAAAAAAAGAAATTGTGCTATAGTACACTCGTCTATTCACAGAATAGCTTACTGCTCCAGTTCAAGCAGGAGAACTACTCTGGCATCCAAAACAAGAGTAGGAAACCCAATACTGGACCTGAGTGGCTTACCGTGGGGAATTAAATCCACTGTCCACAGTCACACTGCTGGAGTCCATGCTGTCCAGACGTGTGGAGTGGGCCGACTTCTGGCTGTTGCTGCTCTCGCCCTCTTTGGGACTGAGAAAGGTGAGGTTCTTTTCAAACTTGCGCTGGAGGTCTCGCTCCTTCTCCCGCTCCAGAAGCCACTTCATCGTCCCACCGCCTTCCAGCACTTTTTCCTCCACTTTGTTTTTATGGCTGGTGTCCTCAGACTCGTCATCTGATACGTTGTAGTAGTCAAAGGTGGTTTCCATGCACGAGGCCTGCTCTTGACCAGAGGATGATGGTACAGACAACGGGAGAGGAGCTTCAAAATGGTCCTGGTTCTCCAGCACCTCCATGGACTTTGTATGTGGAGATTTGTGCATTGTACCTTGCCTGGAGAAACTGCTTTCCACATAGTCCACAGGTTTGAACAAAGCCTCTTGGCTGTAAACCTCTGCTATTTTGTCCAAGTCACCTGAGTCAGGGTTGTGTTGGTGCATCAAGCGTCCATTATTCAAAGGCTCTGGCATCTGGTTAGGCACAGATAATGTTATACTGTTCTGGCCTATTGTGGATTCATCATTATACTCTACAGGGTGAGGTGAGGTCAGAATTTGGGCTGCATGTTCAGTAGGAATTCCTTTCCAAACACTATCTGTAAAATCATGGTTGGACTTTACCAGAGAAGAAGGAGCAGAGTACGACACCTCGTTTGCTGCAGTATGCTGGAAATAGTCATCCACAGGTGTTTTTAGGGAGCAGGCTTTAAGGTCAGTAAAGGCTGTTAAACAGTCTTTGCTTTTACTCTTCTCCAGCGTTCTACAGTGCATGGCATCCTCTGGCACYCCCCTCCCAACATCAGGCACACAAATGTCAGAGTTCAACCTAGCAGCAGAGTGCATAGTACGAGAGTAGTGACCCTTCTGGGCAGATGCCCTCAAAGTCCCATCATCAGTGTAATACCTATTCCGATCATCTGGGCTGCACTCAAAGTCGTCAATGGTGCCTAAGAATGGTCCTCCTAGAGGGCCCTTGGAATTGTCCATGGATCGTGACCTCTCTTTAGCCTTATCTGACCTTTCGTTCCGTGATTTCCTTTCCTGCGTGTGGCTATGGCTGCGATGGACTTTGGAATGTGACTGCGCCCTTGAGGGTTCTGGAAAGGGCATCTCCGTCCTTCTCTTGGCTAGCTCTCCTGACACGTCCCACTCTGGTGCTGTAGTGAAGTGCGACTCYACGATGTTTGGGTTGCTATGCACCAGGTACTTCCCCCTGTTTCTCTCCATGGACATCATGGTCTCTCTTGGAGAGCGCACCAGAGAGGAGCTGTAAAATCTGTAGTCCCGGTCGTAGGATATATCCAGGTTTGAGCCTTCGGACCGTTCTCCTCTAGAAACACGCGTTTTGCTGTGGGATCGCGAGGATTTGCCCTGTTGTACCTTCCGGTGACTACGGCTGCGTTTGCTCCGAGTGCTCTGTTGAGCCGACGAGTTAGCTTTGCTTCTCTGAGCCTTCTCCTCTTCTAGCCGCTTCATCACAGCTGTATGGCGGGCTAGATTCTCAACTGTCAGGTCTGGGTTGATCCGACGGATAATCTCCATCTCCACATCTCGTGGGACAGTGCTAGGTGTCTCCTCATCCCTCAGAGGCCACTCCTCAGGGGGAAACTGGGCAGAGAATGTAGCAAGATGCTTCGACTTGTCTTTCTTGAAGCTCAGCCGGAAGAGCTTCAGGCCAAATTTCTTTGATTGCTTCTCGCTGCCTCCACCACTGCTGCTCCCATCCCTCTGCCTGCTGTTGCTTCCTTCCGTCTTGAAGGCGAAGCTGAGTGCACTTTTGTTCTTCTCTATGGACTGTTGAGGAGGAGGAGGAGACACTGGGTGTGGGGGTTCCTTATGTTCCTTAGACCTTCTCTGCAGCGTGGAGTTGTGCGCATTAGGCATCTCTTCCCGATAGCCATCACTGTAGGGGTCAGTATGGTTTTTATGGTGTGATCGTTCCCTGACACAGCCCGAAGCTGAGGGGGTCATGGTGCCAGAGGGAGGAGAGGAGCACGGCTGCATACTCCCAGGTATCCTCTCGTCCAGATGATACCACTTGCTATTGGTGTGAATGAGGGAGGGTGTGATGAAGTATGTCTGTGGGGTAACAATAAAGTAGCCCTCTGGGGTTGGATAAATCTTGCGCTCTCGGACCAGCATGTTAAGGGTATGCCTCAGGACCTCGAGGGTTGGAGTTGGAACTCCTGCAAGAAACACAACAAGCAGGTAAAAAGAGCTGCTTCTAATAATAACACAAACATTCATTAATATGGGTTATCATTACAATTATAAAAGCCATAACAATAGCAAACTAGTCACAATGAACAACCTTGTCACATTAGAATTTATACCTCTAAAAGGCATAAAGGAATTTTGATGAATGTACTAAGGCTTGCGCTATTTGTCTATGGCATATATAAATAAGAGAGAGAAATTAATAGGGCCTTTGTTTTGCTCTTTTATGTTCCTTTAGAGGACTGATCATCTTAATCTTTTGGTGATGAGCAACACCAGATATCAGTGTAGATGGAATATTTCCATCAAGTAACATGTTATATTTTGCTCAGCACCATCAAGCAAAACACCAATTGGGGGAAAATCGTTTGGAAGAATGATATTCATTGAGTCAATGCCAAGTTGCTTTCAAGCTGGTGTGGTGTCTTATGGTGGTCCAATACCTTACCAAGATGTTGGCGTTTCCTTGAATATGACACTAATCTGTGTAATTCCTAAGCTATAGTTATCAGAGGATATAAAATTTGTTGTGATCCACTCATTATTACCACCATCTCATCTAGTGTTCCAACAAATGTTTGGATTTTGACACACCATGCAGACACAACACTGCCAGGTCTGCCCTCGCTGTCTGGTTCGTTACTTTCAGAGCGTCACTTCACGCACATAGCGTCCTTGCCCTTACCCTCTGTTACATCATTGAGTCCTTAACGCCAGTCTGGCATGATGCAACATTTTCGACTAGAGAAATATGCATGAGGCAATTACAGCATTAAAGGTACAGATGCTGAAGAGGGGAGACACCAGGAAAATGTGGTCCTTTTTTTAAATCCAAATAATACTGCAAAGGTGTTATGTTGATGTAATCACTGTGAAAGTACATCAGTTTGAAAAGCATTCGATGAAACTTATATTTGAATCGTGTGGCTTTTTTTTCTTTGTTGCCTCCCAACAGGCTCAAGACATATATACCATTCCAATACTCTTGAAAGACACAGTCAATTCCATGGCCTGGAAATATACTTGAAGCAAAAGATGAAAGTACCAATTCTACTGGTCTGCCATGCCTGTTTGGGAACAAAACAGATTTGGTACAAAAGTACCAAAACCATTCCCATGGTTTGATTCCCATCAACCCCATCAACAAAGCCTGCTTGTTTGTTGTCGCAGCTACCATCTCTGCTTGGATGCTGTAGCATGATGGGGGGGGGGGGGGAGATGTGTCATAACTGGAAAATGGTTAATGACCTCAAATAGGTGAACAGAATGCGCCATCCCTAAAATTTGATATAAGGAGAATTTATTTGCCAAGCTACTTCACTGAAATCCTCCTCTTGATATATCCCAGCTTGTTAGGCCTTTGCGGGCAGAGCACAGAGGCAGCCATGACATGCATCACCTTTCCACGGCGGTTCCGGAGCTAGTTCGGAGTTGGTGCCCAAGTTCAAACCAGTTCTTTTCAGGCACCCAAAGCACCAGCCTTAGACAAAAAAAAACGGTTCCATGAAGGCACCAACATTTTGCCGGACTAGAAGAAATAACCGCGTTTGTCGGGAGTATCAGGACGAACTAAAAGTATGTAACCGCCATCTTTTGAAAATTGACTCAATAGGTAGCTTAAATGCTTTCTAATAAAAGTAGACTCACAAAGCCAGAAGAACTGCTCGCAAAGCCATGTTGAAGTTCACCATTGATGTTTTTTTGCTTGTGACAAGCCAGTTCTTAGTAGGTTCACATTGCAGTAGCACCAGACATGACCTAGCACCTTTGGTGGAAAAAGGGTAAGGGTGCATCGGGAGCAAATAAGGTTAAAGGTACTTGCCTAATTACCCAACAGTGGCGACTTGGTAGTGGTGGTGCTTCAGGAAAACAACCTTCTAATCGGTACCGCAGAGCCTTTAACCACTAAGCCACCACTACCCTGAAGCTCAATTAATATTCCAATGCCACTTATCACAGGGCTCTGGATGTGCTTGTCTAGAAACATTTAAACGGCCGAACCTGACTTCAACTTCTTTAGTGTTAAAGCCCCCAGACTAATGCAAAAAGAAGGCATATGTAAACATGGTAAAACGTAGGTAAAAATGTAACCTTTCTTGTTATAAACTAAGGTATAGCAGTCACTTAGCGCACATTTCACCCCATTTATTTTACCTCTCACACATTGTGTCCAATGCTTGTGTTCGTGCTCTATAAACTTGAGTAATGCACCTCACATGGTTTGCGGCATTTCGGTGCTGTAATTCTTCAGCTGTCAGGGACTAGCGGTGTTGTGGAACAAAATGGGTGTAAATCAGATACAAGACTACTTAAAACATAATAGTGTATCACATCTAGTGACCATTTCTCATCTCATCGCTGGTTTACGGCTAAAGAAAAATAAGCTTCCATGATCATGGCGACTGAAATAAAACTTGACATGTGGTCTTTTAAGGAAGGAATCATTTAACATATTTGATATGTAAATTCAAGTTATGCTTTGAGATCAATTCATAAAAGAAAGAACGACATTATGTAGTGACCTTTAAAAAAAAGAAAGAAAGAAAGAAAATAAAATTCCTTCCTGTACAGGGATCTTCAGGGCCTTCCTTAAAGGCCCCATATTTTTACTAAATCTTTAACAAGTTAACAAAAGTCTCAGAGCTTCCCCAAAGTGTGTGTTAAATCTCCACCTGAAATAATATACCATTTCAGTGTCTGGAAGTGAGCTAAGCGCCAAGCCCTGCACCTCCAGTGAACAGCAGCGCTGAGCGACAAGCTGGGGCAGAGGCTCTTCTTATATGAGGTCATAATAGGGGGAAATTAAATTGGCCCAGCTGTGGCAACCTGGATGTGGAGGAGCTCAACCCCCAAACCCTCTAATCAGTGATCTGGAGCATGAACCTCCCAATAGGTTCCCTTTATTGACAGTTCTCTAACTTTTGCATCATACGGCCAGTTATATCATGCAATTAAGCAAATAAGTCAGATTCTGTTTAGTGTCACTGAGAAATCATTGAACTTAATGTAATGTATAGTAGAACCTGGGAAGAATGTGGCGAGATGCTCGATGAGTGTCTCCTGTGTGACGGTCTTGCGTGCGGAGTTCATGGCCGAGATGGCCAGGCACAGGATGTCCCCCAGCGGGATGAACTGGGACTGACTGATAGGAGACATGCTGATTGGAGACACATCACCTGTAGGACAAAAGGAAAAAAGGTTAGAGGCTTTGTCAGAAATGTTTGCGCGAAGTTGCATTAATCGCATTAGCAATAGACTGTGTAATACCCCGACGAATTATTAAAACATCCTCAAAAATGTAGCTTTTGTGGTAATATGAAAGGAAAACGGTGAGCATCTAGGACTGGAAAAATGAACAGGTTAAACTGTGATCTTGATTGTTTCTTGACATAAAACAGGGCGTAAAACAAAACAGCACTATTCGTCTTTATTCACGAGACCAGTGACATCAAGTGTTTGCTGTTGTTCCTCATTTGGCTGCTCCCCATTTTCTAGGTGCACCACGGCAGACCACAATATTGGTATATTATCGGCATGGCACACTGTTTACTAAATCTGCCCTCCCCAATTTATAAAGGCTGGGTAATGGCACTAGAGATTCAACTGGGTGGTACAATCCCCTCATACCCCTTTTGCACCAGGGAGCTTTCGGAGATGGTACCCAATTTCGTATTAGTTCTTTGTTTTCAGACAGCCAAAGCACCATCCGTCAGAAGGAATAACTGGTTCCATGGTGACACCAAGACTTTGCTGGGCCAGAACAAAGAACCATATATGCCTGGGGCTGGGGACATGATTATCAAGACCAACCAGAAGTTTGTGAACACCATCTTTACACAATGGAAAGCTCAAATGCTTTCTAGCAATGATAAAGCCAAGAGATCTGCTCGCAAAGCCATTGTTGTTGTCGTCGTGCTGCTGCTAGCATGAAATTTTTTATTACCGTTAGCATTGCTGGGAAAGTAGAGACGTACACAGATGTATATAGTAATATAATGACGTGACTCTCAACAAAGCCAGTTCTTAGGAGGTTCACTATTGAACCGGCTCTAAACCAAAACTAGCATCAGACATGAACTTAGCACATGGTTCACTTTGGTGAAAAAGAGGCCTTAGTAGCTGGAGTCGTTTCCCTGACCGGGAATTAAACCTGGCCCATTCAGCTTATGTGTCCAATATAAGTCTGTAGAAGAAATGATAGGAGAAATAACTTTGTGAACAACAAAACAAGAGTCCGCTCGGGAAGAAAAGGAACAACATGTCCAGTCTGGCTAAACAGACATCTTATATTATGTACTGAATAATACATTGCTAATTATTAAACAATGTCTAAATGAGCAAAAATGAACATGGGGTGAATGAGTCATGGCGGCACATGCTGCCGCACTCGCCAATTGAGCATCGCGTACAGATTCTGTTTACCAAGCAATTATTTCAGCGACTGTGCGTTATGAAATCATAATTGGCAGAAGGACGGAATCATTGCCATGACTAGTTGTGCAACCACCCTTTAATCCGGTTACATTCAAACTTTAGTCCATTTCACACAGCCTGTTCAAGGAGGCAATATGGTGCCATTGTTACGCCTTCGCACTCCGTATGAAAGGAACAGAGGCGCTGTCGTTGTGCCTTTAAGCTAAAAGGCACAAATACACAGAAGAGCGAATTTTGTGACAAGGCAGGACAAGATCTGTGTAAAAAGGGAGTAGATCAGAAGTGGCCACTGAACGTAATTTGTGCTAAAGCCATAGTGCACCAAAAATAATGGAAAAATCAGGTGAGCATTAAAATTATCATCCAAATCCCGCCCTCTGCCCTACGATTGGTTACGAGAAGTTATCCTCATCTAAGATTGGTTAGAAATAGGAAACGATTTTAGACTGCAAAGGCGGGACTATGTTTTTGTTCTTAGTCAGTTAAACACCTGTTCAGTAAGGGGGGAAAAAAGCGTACTGGTGAGACTGTGAGCTCAGAGCAGAGTGCTGCTTTTGGTGAGTCAGGTAAATTTGCGCAGCTTGCAATTCAACACCAACCCTTGACGTTTAGAATGCAATGGCATGTGCAGCATTTCCGACATACGTGGTACATTGAACACCAGACCAACAATGCTCTTGTGTAGACGCCAGGTCTACTCGGATTTACTTTACGGAAAACAAAAACACTGAGACGGCTGATCGTAATTATTTAATTACGATACACCTGTATTATTTAAATATGTAATTATTTCACACAGGTAAAGTGACAGAAATGCCTTGGTAATGCACTGCACAGAAGAGGACAGTCAAGCTGATTAACCTGAAATGCCCAAATTAGCAAAGAACACAAAGAGATCCTGGTGTAACTTTGCAAACTGTGGGTGGCAGAAACCTTAAACAACCTTAAAGAGCCTTTGGATCATCCACAAAGTTGACCCGAGATGGCTGCTGATAGGAACACAATTGCACATGGTAGAGAGAGAGAGAGCAGCTCAATGACTATTAAACAAAGAAGTGTCAAAGTCCATCATCAAATGTATTGCAATATCTAAAAGACCCATAAAATACAACACTGATACAACACTGAAAACTGATCCATACGCTGCATAGCTAAAACCGGGCATCATTTGGGTTTAGCGAAGCAAATTCTCCTGAAATAATGACTGCAATGATTAATGTTTCAGCTGGCTTGAAATCAAGCAAAGAAAACAACTAGGGAGATTGCTGAAAGTGACTGGAATTGGGTTACGTGCTGAATTTCTTTTTACGCAGAGCAAATGAAGTCAAGAAAAGAAAAAATAAATCATGAATGACAAGGAACAGAGATCTCTTAAACGTTCGATGAAGTTGTATCATAAAGAAAAATGAGTAGAAATCACAGCTTTGTTTAACGTTAAAAAATCTCCATATGCACAAAGTGATGACAACTCACTGGATTGGGACGAAACACCCCCGTGTAACCATGAGAAAACTACTGGTTAGTGAGAATCAAGAAAAAAACTAACGTCTTTAATTTGTTAGGGAGCAAAAAGATCAGACTTTGGAGCAATGGAAAGGGGCATGTGCTCTGATAAGTCCCTATTCCAGTGTGATGGGTGCATCAGGGTAAGAAGGGATCCTCATAAAGAKATGCACCCATCATGCAKTGTGCCCACCGTAAAAGCTCAGGTCTAGACTCTGCAACGTTATGTGGCAATAAAATGAATTCAAATCATTCATCTGAATGTACTGAATGACCATTTAAATCACATCTATGCAGTCTTTCTTCCTTGATGGCACAGGCATATTTCAGGACTGAAATTGTGTAGGAGTGTCCTGGGAGCATGAGAAATTATTTTTACACATAAACTGTCTAAACAGTTTTGACCTAAATATTCCAGCTGAAGGTCTATAAAATGTGCTGGAGAAGACATCACGCCGATGTTGTTTTGTAACACAGTGCAATTATTAGAAAGTGTGACGTGAACATCTCTGGGGCAGTGGACGTTGTGTTGTCTGGTATCTCGGTAACTTGGCACACTGTCATTTAATTGTCCTTTTGTTATACTGTATGTAAATGTTAACAGGCTTTTTAAAAGGTAGATCATGCATTATTGTTTAATTTAATTGAATTAAAGATCTCCATTGGCTATGGTGTATGAGAAACATTTTGCATTAGACCATATCACACCATTACGTCAATGATTATTTTTCTATAGCATTACACCTCAAGTGTTCGATACCCAACATGATAAGTAGTTATTTTTTGCTCAAATGTAGACCTTTGGTGTATAAATGTGACAGTACGATGGAACCTCGGATCGCGAGTAAAGTGGTTTGCGAGTGTTCCGCAAAACGAGCAAAGATGTTTAATCAATTTTCTTGATTTCCGAATACCAAGTATCATGTGTCACACATGCGCTTTTTGTTTGGACACAGAGCGTCACGTGATCACAACTGAGCCGATGGTTTTTCTCTCTCTTGCGCTGCGGAATTGTGGGTAATTCATTTGTTTTATTTTTCATTTATATTTTGTATTCATTATTTTTATGTATTTATTTTTTGGGGGCTGTGGAGCGAATAATTTGAGTTTCCATTATTTCCTAAGAGAAAATTTTGATTTGGTTTACGAGTGTTTTGATATACGAGTCCGCTTCCGGAACAAATTATGTTTGTAATCCAAGGTTCCACTGTATTTCAGAAATTCYCTCAGGCAGAGCTAAGAGAAATCATGTATTTAGCATTAAATAGTAGCACAGTAGTGAATTAGATACAAGTAAATGATCAGAAAGCTTAATAGTTTAATTGAATGTTGGCTTGGAGTGAAAAAAAAAAACTGCTCGGATAAAAGGGAAAAAAAAAAATCTGGCAACACTACCTGGTGCTGGGTTTCTGTATATTCAGAAATATAATCCTTCATCAAAATGAAAGGTCGCATTTATTCCCGGCTTAGAAGCCGAACAAAAAAAAAAAAAGAGAAACAACATGTTTAAGGTTGTGCAACCTAGTATTAGAAATGTCACTAAAGTAGGATTTGGAAAATGAAAGGCGTTTTGCTTAAACTGTGCATCATCCATCATCATCAGTGCAACAGGAGGATATTGTTTATAACAAGCGGGGACAAGTTATTTATTGTAATTGCTGAGAAGAATAAACTCTGAGATGGCGATGGATATGCCGTCTCAGGATCTCACCGCTCTCTGATGTAAGAGACAAACCTCTCCGTCTACACACTCACATCATTGTTTTCCTTCTCATTTCCTCAACCGAAGGACTTTAGATCACCAGCCTGGAACTGGGAGCTTTATCAGCTTTTACACACACACACACACACACACACACACACACAGTCACAGAACAGGAAACAGACATCACACATCAAACACCAGTAACAATTGAACCGTCAGCATAAGCAAGGAGTATCTTGCTGAAACACATAGCTGTTGCTGTTACGATGCGGAACAAGTTATTCAGTATTTTAGTACCAGAAAAGTAATTACGGAAGGTGTTTTAAGGTCTCATAAATTACAGTGTCTTCAACAAGTTAACACAGGTCTTACTGGTTTCCTAAAGTGTGTGGTAATGCTCAAGCGAAAAGAACTCAGATAATGAATTTTTTGGAATGCAGGCTCCCTCGGTTTCACTCCTCCTCCAAACACACAGTTTCACTGTCTATGTAAATGAGCTGATGACAAGCCACGCCCCCAGCAGAGAACAATGCGAGGGAGGCTTTTACTTATATGAGGGGAGAGAAAAAAAAAAATACGATTTAGCACTCTATCGCTTGGCAATTTTATTTCAAGTTAAATTTCCTATAAGCTTGCATTTCAGGCTGTAAAATGTTGCAGTTCCTCTATAATCCTACAGCTCTAAGCCATTCAAACATTAGCAGGAAGGTAACGTCCTTTATGCAAATGATTTGCTAAATTTATTTACGATTGTCACAGAATCTGAGCAAAGTAATATCCTATCAGGATATTTATAAGATTGTGATACTTACAGAATAGCAATACAAATCAGATCACCACCCAGGTATCGCAATAATATCATATTAGGTCATCCCTGGAGATTCCCATCCCTACTGGAGACCCATCTGAATGACTAAAAAGTGAATAGGTGGCCTAGGTAACATAATTCATGTCCTTCACGGTCCTGTTTATGAGTGAATGTTTGTCTGACTGAAATTGTACGGAATCAACCCTCTCAAAGTCGGACTACCACATCCAGATAATGACAAAAATCTGACAAAAATAGGCATGGGTGCAATTCCTGCCCCGGAATTTGACCTGGAAGTCACACAAAATGCATTAAGGGAAAAAAAAAAACATTAACAATACACAGGGGTGACCTGCTTTTGGAAAGTTGCATTGAAAAGTTTCTCGACATGATACCAGTTCGGCGCTTGCTAACTTCTTTGTTGATTGTTGTATTCAGTGTGTGACGCAACACGTCAACTGGGAATACAGTACTAATGAGCTAATAGTAAGAGTACTAATACAGAGTCAGGCCTACTTCAGTCAATAAAACGATTCCACTTTAATGCCTGTATAATAGGACAAGGACGGTAGTCGTCGGTCTCAGTGGTCGAGTCAGGCCAAAATATACAGTACAGGAATGCAAAAGGATGAACAATATCACCTTTTGATATCTGTGAATTTATTTCTCCTGAAAGAAACTGACGTACGCACTATTAGCAGTGTGCGTGTTCAAAACGCCTCGCTGTAGACGGAGTTCATATCGGTCACACATATTCTTAACCCTGATTCCTGGGAAGAAAGGTTGCTGCTGCAGACTCAAGGAGATGATTTGCTGGCGTAACGCAGGAACGGTTCTTGGCGGATCTTCACAGTTGAACACACTCTCCTTTAACATTCCCCACAAGTAGACATCAGGTGGTGTAAGATCGGGGGAATGGGATGGGTACAAGAAGGATTTCTTGAAGGAAGTGTTCTGCCAACCAACTTCTTCAACCCACATTCACGACCACTTCCGTATGAGCGGAAAGAATACTCAACTATTAATACTTTTTCCTCCGTTGAGAGACCCATTTCCAACAACACAACTTCTTTTTCACTACTGGGAACACGTGCAGCTGGAGCTGTGCACCGTCGACCAACGCATCAATGTGCATCCGAGATGCGCAAGTTCCACTACTGTACATTTTGGCACATACCGGACTATGCTGTGCAGTGAAATAATATAATTACTAATAAAATGTCTAAAAATGATGACTATGAAGGATGTCAATGAGAACTTGAATTCCAGATAAGATCCATGTTTTTACTTTGCTGCACTATTTATTTATCCCCTGATGAGATTCTCAGGAACATGCTCGTTTATTACCCAGACCACTGGTTCATCACCACAACATAATCCCGCTCGTGTACGACTTTAAATCACTCAGGTTGGGTATTACAGGGAGAAAATGATGCTTCCGCAAACCACCCCGCCGACATCAGTGATACTCTTTCCGTCAGCGGGAAAATATAGAGAAAGCTTTCTGACAGATACGTTTCTGCCTCAGAGACCTGGATCTGCTTCTTGTCAGTGGAAAAGTACACACAGCTGTCGAGGCTCAGTCAGGTCTCTGGTGGCACCGTCAACAGGATATGATCAGCCACATGCATTACAATAGACACACAGAGGGAGAAAGATAAGACGCGCCAAGGAACATCGATACCTCGGTATGATCGGCAGGTTGCCTGGATTCAAGACAAGTTTAAACCGGACACTTTTCCTGCTGTTCATTTGGTCGAGCGATTTAATCTAGATGTCTTCAACCCATTCATGGATTTAGCACAGAGCAGACCAAGAAGGACAAGTAGCACAAATCCTAACCAACAAAATGTAACCGTGGTATTCTACTGTTGACTTCATAGTACTTTTTGCAATGTTTTACTTTATCGCAGGTGTTTTAGAATGCTGTATCCTGATTGGCCAGAGTCTCCAGCACCAGCGAAACATAACCTCTCTCCAATACCATATATATTTTATTTTATACAACAGTTCGATCTGACCGAGTAATCTGATTGGACGAAAGGGATAACACGAGTGGTGATTACAGACGATAACAGCACTGGGATGTGGAGTGATACATATAGTTAAACGTCCCAGTGCGGTTACTGTCTATTATCCCACTCGTGGAACGTCTCACATGGCAGCTGCTTGACAAAACCCACATTCAAAAAACACCTTTATCCAACACKTTCAGCATGGAAACACATCTGATAACGTTGTGTCATCCTAAACGACACCTACTCTCCTTAACAACTGCTCACAAGGCTGATACGGCATCACAGCTGTGCTGATATTCGTCATGACAGCACTCCCTCTCATGTGCTATTTCTTAGAAAGTATATTTCTTTGCCTTAAACGCAAGAGAAAGAAATATAAAGAGAGGCTGGTGACAGTAATTTTTATTGATCCTACAATGAAAGTGAGAACAGGGACTAACTTGTTAAAGATAACTATAAATTGATTTTTWAAAAAAGTGTTTCGTTCTTTACATCATCAAAAATCTGACTTATTGGCAAATTGCAATGATATCCTKTAAGAGAATTATTACAGCATGACATCACATTTTATTCCTGGTAGGAAATAAGTGTAATAGTTTAATTAAAATCCAGACACTGGCTCACTGATGATAAACTCGTTCGCCTTTCTGATTCTTAAAACAGGTGGACTTAACACAAGATGCGGCTATTTCTGGCCTGTTCGTGTATGACATCATATCAGAGACTAATAATACAGTTCGGGCTTGTTTRTTTCATATGTGTTTGATTAAATCTCTAAGCTTTGCATGAGACAGCACCTCAAACAGAGACCCTAGATCCTGTCTGGCTTTCCAGACCATTCAGGGATCAAACACACACACACGCACACACACACACACACCACCCAATCCTGATGCAATAAGAGCCAAGGTAAGTAAAGCCACCTTAGAAAGTATAGAGTGAATTACATGAAGTCTCAGACAGAGACAGAGACAGAGACAGCGAGGGGCTGGCAGACATTTTCATTCTGTCCTGCTCCCTCCCCCTGGGTGGGTGAAGGGGACAGAGGAACAGCTGCAGAGGGCGTTCAAATATTTACAGATGGCGTTTTAATGATCACTTTTATCCGTAAATACTGCGAATTCTTCCTCAACGAGCTCTCCAGAGACACCTTTAACCTTTCAATGAAGGAAACCTTCACTCACGCGCGCACACACACGTACACACACACACACACACACACACACACAACTTAGAGGGGAAAAGCTTGCTCCTGAAAGCCTGAACTGCACAAAATGCAGTGTGAGAAAGAAGAAGAGAAAGAGAGAGGGAAGACCTCGACAGACAGGTTTTCCTGTTGAGCACTCGCAGCTGTGCTTCATTCGCTTCCGCCATTCAGTGGCASGAGAGGAGACGCTCACACGGCAGTAAACAATCCCGTTCAGCCAGGCTCCTTTGTCCACGCATCCCCAGCTCAACCCCACCCCCTTTGCTTTTGTGATTCTGACGACACGGCTCCTGATTCCTCCTCCCGGACGTGCCCCGGAGCGCTACAACACAGAGTCGCGGTGTGCTAGAGCAAGAAAACAAAGAGGTTTCGCTACCTTGCTGTTTCCTCTGTAGCTTCAGCTCCTAATCCCCACACGGTCTTCCTGCACCTCCTCAACCTCGAGTGAACATTATGTTAGCCAGGGCTCCTTTACCCAGCATGCTTCACTCCACACAAAGGCAGAGGAGGTGTGACCAATCACATTGTGACTGAACTCATCCCCTCCTCCTCCTCCTGCTTGATCACTCACTCCTGCAGAATTGCCCACTGACACCTAAGCTAGTGGGCGGGGCTTCACCGAAAGGTTGTTATGGCAACGTTTCCAATGAGCCACATCTCCCTCTGTCTTCTTCTTGGTTCACATCTCAGTCTGCTTCATTTACTTCCTGTTTTGCTAACTGTGATATATATATATATCACGGTTCAGAGTTGATGAATTATATGAAAAATAAAACTAATAAATAACAATTTTTATATAAAATTTAAAAATGTCAGTCTGTCTGCACTATATTATTACCCAGTGTACACTGCAAATTGTTAGTAATGGATTCAGGAATCAGTTTTAATCCATGTTTCAATATTTGTAGCATCAGAAAATAGTGAAAAAGAGAGTTTTTTTTTAATCCAAACACAATTCTGCAAAACACACGATATAGACAAAAGTATTTAACCAAACCTGTTAATTATTGAATTCAGGTGTTTCAGTCAGGCCCCTTATCCCAAGTGAAGAGTAATCTTAAYGCTCCTCATACCCAGACATCTTGGACAATGCTATGCTTCCAACTTTGTGGCAAGTTTTGGGAAGGCCCTTTCCTCTTCCAACATGACTGAGCCCCAGTGCTACAAACCATATGTTTGGACTGTGGAGGAAAACTAGAGGACCCTGGAGGAACTCTACTATAAAAGACACAGTTTGTAGACCATGTTCCTGTAGATCCTGGTTTGCCTACATAACTTAAAAGTAGGATTGATATACATGGACCATAATATTCCACTAACAATCTGAATAATAGTGAAATCAGAATAAAAACGCATCATATAAACACCTAATTAGGGTCAATCTGACCATTCAAAATTAATTTCTAATGAGAATGAGATGGATGGTGTAAAACGTTCGTAGTTTATAAATATTAACCATGTAAACACGTGATCTCTAATAAATATCACTCACTCATCATCTATACTGCTTAATCCTGTATTCAGGGTCACTGGGGCCTGGAGCCTATCCCAGGAGACTTAGGGCACAAGGCAGGATACACCCTGGACAGGGTGCCAACCCATCACTGGACACACAGACATACACACACTACGGGCAATCTGGGAACACCAATCAACCTAACCTACATGTCTTTGGGAGGAAACCGGAGTACCCGGAGGAAACCCACCAAGAACGGGGAGAACATGCAAACTCCATGCACACAGAGATGGGAATCGAGCCTGGCTGGGAATTGAACCCAGACCCTGGAGGTGCAAGGCGACAGTGCTAACCACTACACCACCTCTAATAAATATATTGTTTGTATTTACTGTATATATTATTGCATAGGCGGTAACGAGGGAGAACAAGTAAACTCTATGTACACTGACCCTGAGGCGGGAATTGAACCCTTGACCCAAGAGCTGTGAGGCCACAGTGCTAAGCACTACTCCACTGTGGTACTTCCACCAGCCGGAGAGCTGGACGTTGTTAATGTATGTTCAAAAATCACTGTTTTTTTGTTTTTTTAATTCCGCCGACCAAGGTGGTTTTAAGGTGGCGTCTTACGACAAAGTCAGCAACATCGATTGAAAGAGATTGTAGTAAAGCTGTTAAGGTGACAATAGCGTGTGAGAGGTGAAGGAGGTGGAGGAGTGAGGGAGAGGGGGTGATGTATGCGAGTGGGGGAAGGGCGAATCTTCTAAAGGGAGGCTAAGTGATTCAAAAGGTCTTCTGGCTCATTCAGATGTCTTCTGAGGATATGTAGCCTTACCACACACACACACACACACACACACACACACACACACACACGGTCTTCCTATGACTTCATGTTCCCACGCCTGACTGACAAAAAAAAAAAAAGAGGTAAAGCCAACAACCAGGAAGTTTAAATTACAAGACAGCACAGTTTCTTAAYGACAATACTACAGTCGCCGCGTTCATTACTGTAATTAACTTCAAACACAAACAGGCTGATTAGAGTTTGCTGACGTTAAACAGAAACATGCTAATAATGTTGATATATGAAATGCCTGTCGTGATTTACGATTCCTGGACTGTGTAATCTAAAATAGTAAATCTCGCATCCGCTTTCTTTTTTTTTCTCCTTCAGCTACAAAAATGCAGCTTACTGTAAATGAGTCATAATTTTAAGCGAGAGGCAGGACCATCTGTACGCAGCGCAAAGAAATATAATGAAGCTAAAGCATCTCTTGAGAGAGCTTACCACGCTTTCTTAAAGCCAGACGAGAAAGGTTAACCATCAATTTTCCAAATTCAAACTGTTTAAATGGCACTATAAGGACCGAGCGGTGGGCCCCCAATCCATCATGGATGACAGAGCGTTACAGCGGGGAAATCCTCGGCATGCTGAGCGTATTCCCTCGACCGTGACTGAGCATGCGCTCTTCCTGCGCTCTCTGCACTTCAGGTCGTTACCTCCTGATGTGTGAAAACACAGAGCAGGTGCTGCTTCAACAAATCACCAGCCGGCGGGAGCGGCTGTAGGCCAGCACACGCCTGCGTGATCACAACCTCCCTCTGGAGTTCATCCGAGTGCTGAGCTTTAACAAACGGTGCAGGAAGGGTTAGGGATTAGCCCGAGTTCTGGCTTCTTTAAGAAACAACAACAACAACAACAACAACAACAACAAAAACTGGTTGAAAAG
This sequence comes from Clarias batrachus, assembly GCA_003987875.1. Lineage (NCBI taxonomy): Eukaryota > Metazoa > Chordata > Actinopteri > Siluriformes > Clariidae > Clarias > Clarias batrachus. The sequence goes on along the minus strand of QMIH01001633.1, from coordinate 11,016 downwards.
TCATGGGAAAGACCCGATCACTTGTGCTCGACCAACTATTATCGACTTTATCTGATTTGAGATGCAGGAAATAGCCATCAAATGCTAACCAAGTGTGCAGTTATTACAGTATACAGCGATATCACAAGTCCATCTCTGTATTATGATTAATGCGGTACAAAGATCTCCCTAGTTCATGCCAGATTGCCTAGTTACCAGCTCCCTAGTTATCTTCTAAATCAGACCATGGCATATATTACATTCTGATTACTAATTACACCAAAGCACTGCTGAGTTCATAAATCTGATCGGAGATTAAGTGCCGGTTCGTTTTCTAGACAAGGACAACACATCTAACTGTAATTCAAATCAGACATTTATGCACTATACAGTATGCATGCCCTCTAATCCACTCAATCGTTTCTATAGTAACGCCTCATTCACAGGGACGTTTACAGAAGACGGCCTACATCATTCATGTCTAATGACAAATAGACATTTAAAAGTAAAAAGAAAAATGTGCCGTAGTTGAAATGGTTCCGTGTTCTTGAAGGACGTGATTATTTATCTTTCTTTACATTTTATACCAAGTTTTCAGGACAGAAAGGTTTGTGCTTTCGTGCTTCTCGGGAGACTGGATTTTTGTCTCATGTTCAACAGAGAGAGAGAGAGAGAGAGAAGGGAGGGGGGGTGATAGTTTTTTAACTCCTATAATCCAAGTGAAAGCAGAAAAACCTGTTTAATGCGAATTCAGCAACATTAAACGCAACCACGAATGGATAAAAACGATTGTGCGTCACGCTTTAATTAAAAAGACTTGTTCGTGTTGGCAAATCGCTCTTTTAAWGGCGTATGCCAGGATGTGCTGTAACAGTAATTCTATGCTATATTAATGTAACAACAGGAGCTGAAAGATAAATKACTGCAACTATATTTATGGTAATCAGAGAAAGTTACCAAAGTACAGATAATTAATTATTATAGTGCATCTTGACAGGAATACCTGTCCTCTTTTTTTTTTTTTTGTGGATTTTCCCCCCGATTTTCTCCCTAATTTAGTCGTGTCCAATTCCTCCCCGTCACTAGGGGGCTCCACATTAAGGCTACTACTACCACTCAGCTGGGAGGGCCGAAGACTATCACGTGTTTCCTCCGAACCATGTGACGCCAGCCGGCCACATCTTTTCGAACTGCTCGCTCGCGCACCGTTGGGGGCGGCGTAATACACTCGGAGGACAGCGCTATCCGCTCCCTCCGTTGTGCGAACTCACTGACGCCCCTGACTGGCTGTAGAGTCGTGATTAATGTGGGAGCACTAAGTACCTCTCATCCCTCCTCTCTGAGAGAGCTCGGTCAATCAGCTCTCTCTAGACCTCCGACTGCGAGAGGTTACAGCACCACCCGGGATTCGAACTGGCGATCTCCGGATGATAGGGCGAGCACTGCGCCACTGCGCGGCATGGACACGGGTTTTAAGCCTGGAGGAAATGTATAAACCCTGTACTACAGGTTAAAGGTTGGACATGATACAGTACAATCAAATATCTAATCCGCCAATTAAATGGGAGTGACTCAATGCACTAAGGCATGGCGACATGGTCAAGACGATCTGCTGAAGTTCAAACTGAGCATGAGAATGGGAATTTAAGTGAATTTGAAAATGGCACAGTTGTTGGTGCCAGACGGGCTGGTCAAAGTATTTCTGAATCTGTTGACGTGGGATTTTCACATACTGTATAACCATCTCTAGTGGCTTATCCAGCAGGATAACAAGCCACGTGTCACAAAGCTTAAATCATCTCAAACTGGTTTCTTCAACATGACAGTAAGTTCGCTGTAATCAAATGGTCTCCAAAGTCACCAGATCTCGATCCAGTAGAGCACCTCRGGGATGTGGTGGAACAGGAAATCCGGATCATGGACATGTGTGTGAAGCTATATGTCCATATGGTTGAAAATCTCTAAAGAATGCTTCCAACCRTTCAACCTGGTTGAATCTATGCCACTTAGAATTAAAGCAGTTCTGAAGGCAAAAGAACTTCTAACCCAGCACAAGCAATGCGTACCTAATGAAGTGGCCGGTGTGCATAGTTCTTCAGATAGCTTTCAAGGGGATCTTTGACAAACTCAGAATATACTGAAATCATTTTCATGGCAAGACTGTTAGTTAAACTGTCTCAACTTTCAATTTCCCTTATGGACGGAGCCTTTCAGGACACACACTTAAAGAACAGAACTTATGTTTAATAATAACAAATGCAGCCACAATTATCATAAAACGTCCAGTTCTGTGTCTTTTTATTGGACAGCGTGTTTAGTTTATCCACGTTTAGTCTATCTGTAGCATATTTTGGCTCTCTGCATTTCTCTTTCGTCCGCTCGGGTTTTTAAGGCGAAGTAGACAGCACTTCAGATCATACACACTTCAGATCATAGCAGCTCCATTCTAATAACAACTCTTAAACATTTCCCATTAAATTTCATAATGCACTATGAACCAAAACAACAAACTATTCTAAAGTAACCACATTACTTGCATTGAATCCCCGAGTGAGGTTTCAGCTTAACGCACTTTCATCTGGTTCTGCTTTATCATTCAAATCAGCTCACTGTGCAGACACGCTATGGAAACCCCGACGCAAAAAAATATCACCAAGCAGTAACATGATCTCAGGCACTATTTTTTAAAAGTAATAGCATGAAAAAAAAMAAAACACTAAAACAGAATGTATATACTTCCTACCTGGAACATGATGAATGTCTCATGAGAGAAAACAAGTGAAAAGGGCGTGAGATAGGAAATTGCGTGGCTATAAAGTAGGACGGGACAMAAAGTGTGCCTGCTATTCTCCAAGCAACATTAAAACACACAACCTTGAACGCACTATCAGACACTTTTAAACAGCAGCACACACTTTAACATTCAAATTAGCTTAGATGAAAGAAAAASAAGCATCTCACAGACTCATCCTCACTGATACTGCAAGGTTAATATGAGGTGGTGTTCAAGCCAAAGCGGGACYTTTGATTGCGCAGAATAACAGAACACGGGTATGAGAGTAAAAACTTCCTATGTTTCTCTATATAATTCCCTGCAACAGTAATGCACTTAGTAATAATAATAAAAGCATGCTATATACTACTATTACAATTACTCTACAGGATGGCGGCACGATGGTGTAGTGGTTAGCACTGTCGCCTTGCACCTCTAGGGTCTGGGTTCGATTCCTGTCTCTGTGTGCATAAGTTCTCATGTTCTCCCTGGTGCACTAACTATACAAATGAAGGTATAGTTAGTGCACTTGACATAAAACACTCTTGGAACAGTAAAAATTTATTAATATGATGAGTGACAATACACCAAGGGTTTTCCAAGTCTAACCGGAACTTGGTGAACTTTCTCATGAATAAAGGCATCAAACCAAATTTCCGTCTCACTGAGTCGAAGTCCTTACATATATTATAATGCTATACGGATATTCAGCAATATGAGTGGTGCCTGGTTTGTGCATGATTTTATTTTGTTTCCTAGGTGGAAATKACTTCTCTGTACATTTCTCTGCACTAGGTCAACAATGTAGCATGGAATTCTCCCAGAACTGAAATACTTTTGATTGCTTTTGGTCTGTCAGTGCAGGCTGTTTTTCTTCAAGTGTGAAATACAAGAATTATTCAGGCAAACTACACATACTGCTTCTCCACTACCACCTATTACACATTACAGGAAAGTCTTCCCATTTAGCAAAGAAATTAATCACACTAAACAGTGCTCTCATGACATTGCTTATTATGTGACAGATAATTGCTTGACCTCACTAATAGCTAGTTCTGCAGCATTGCTAATTATTAATCCTGAGGCATTGTTAATTCCTTGATATGCCAATTTTGCAGCATTGCTAATTCTGCACTATTGCTACATTTCTTTATCTATGATATTCATAATTATGTGACAAAGCTCATTTTTATTTCTGTAACATTGCCAATTGTTACTTCTAATTGATAATTGCTAGTTTTCTGAAAAAGCTAATGCTTTGATACACATAATTCAGTGCCATTGCTAATGGTTAACTCTGTGACCTTTCCAGTTCTGCATTATTAATAATTGTTAATTCTGTGTTATTGCCCATTATGTAATTGTAATTATGTATTGCTAATTTCTAATCCTGCAAACCTTTTTTTTTTTTTTAAATTAATAATAGTAATGCTAATTGGTATTGCTAATCGGTACTGCTTATCTTGTGACAATGCTAATTCCTTAATATGCTAACTGTGACATTGCTAACTTTTGCGACACTGCTAATTCTTTGACATTGCTAATTTTAGAATTTTGTGGTATTGCTAATTCGTTGGCATTGCTAATTACTTTATATGCTGATTTAGTAAAAATTTAGTGATTTTATTATGTTTTTTTTTTGTTTTGTTATTTTGTTCCCTTACATAGTTAATTCTGTGAGATGACTTTTTTATTCTGGAATATTGCTAATTCTCTGACAAAGCAAATTCTTTGGTATGCTAACTTCGGGCTGCCAGCTCAAATGCACTGAGACACAATCACTCATCTTCACACAYTGGAAGACGTGAGCAAAATCACCGAGCTCCGCTCTCTCACATACGCAGGTATATTGCAGTCGTAAGCGCACTGAAACGACACTCCGCCACCTTTTTCTCTCTGAGTGTAGAGAAATAATATTTGCAAAATCTGTTTGAAATTAACACACTTTCACAGCTGCGTGAGGCATCAATCACACGCAAAAGAATGGATAATAAATAAAACAGTCATAATAGTGCTGAACAGTTCAACAATCTAATAAAATAAATCGACACTCAATGCATTTACAGACTGCAGCAAAAACATTAAGGAGTGAATGAGGAAAGTAACATATGATCCAAAGAGGGAAATACATGTCATTATTTACAGTTACATTAAAATATTTGCTTCAAATTTAATTATGTAGCGCTTTTTATATTCATAAGAACATTTGAAGACTARCAAATGTGATTAACAGAGGAACACAGAGAGAGAGAGAGATTCACAATCATACATACAGCACAATCCCACTCCTATCCTTTTTCTTTACTTTTCTTTTGCATCAACAATGATCCTTCTTTAACTGTTTACTCAAAAAAGAACATCACACGAACAGTCAAACATGGTGGTTGTATTGTGATGGTCAGGATCTGGATGACTTGCCATAGCTGATGAAACTTATTATGCAGTGCAGCAGAACAATGAGCCGAATCAGACCA